>ML110891.1:18543-35252 GCA_003697995.1 Taxidea taxus jeffersonii
TATCATGGCCGGGACATCGACATCCATACAACCCACCTTCTGCACGTGTGTGTGTGTGTATTTAGTTCTGTACAGATTTATCCCATGTAGATTTGTGTGACGTCTCCCACAGCCAAGATACAGAACAGCTCCATCATAAGGATCCCCCGTGCTACCCTCCTGTCACCAAGCCCCCTCCTCTCCTTCCCCTTGTCACCCTTATGCAAAATTTCTAAGTTTGGATTGCTAATCTTAGTTTGGGGTTTTGGGTGTGTGTTTCAGGATTTTTGTGTCTATACTCAAGAGTGAGATTAGCCTATGAATTTCATTTTTGGCGTAGTCCTTATCAGATTTTGGTGTTGAGGTTCTATAAATCTTACTCAATGAGTTGGGAGCTCTCTGTTTTCACTGGAGGCATTTCTGTTAGGACTAGAATTATCTGTGCCTTCAATATTTGGTGACACCTCCTGTGAAACTAGCTGGGATGGTGTTAATTTTACAGGTGGATTTTAACTACTGATTCTTTTCCCACCATGACTAAAGCATTCTTTCTTTTCCTTTAGTTTTAGTAAATTTTTTCTAGATAAATTATGTATTTTGTCTATTTTTAGACATGTAATGGCATAAGGTTGTTCTTAATCTTTTTTTTTTTTTAGATATTTATTTTAGAGAGAGAGAGAGTACAAGTGGGGAGTGGGGGAGGGGGGGAGTGATAGGGAGAAGCAGCTCCCCGCTGAGCAGGGAGCCTGATACGGGGCTCGATCCCAGTACCCTGAGATCATGACCTGAACCAAAGGCAGAGGCTTAACCGACTGAGCCACCCAGGTGCCCCCCACAAATTGTTCTTAATCTTGATTAAAGTTGCCACTGGTTTGTCTATTTTGTTAGTCTTTTCAAAGAACCAGCTTCTAGTATGTTGATCCTCTCTTTTGTATCTTTTTTTAAAGTTTATTTTTTTCTAGTGATTGTATATACCAAGGGGCTCAAACTCACAACACCAAGATGAAGTCATATGCTCTTCCAACTCAGACAGCCAGGCGCCCCTCTTTTGTATCTTAAAAAAATATCTCATTATTATTTCCTCTTATCTTTTCTTTTTAAAAGATTTTATTTATTTATTTGTCAGAGAGAGACAGAGATAGAGAGAACACGAGCAAGAGGAGTGGCCGGCAGAGGGAGAAGCAGGCTCTCCACTGAGCAAGGAGCTGATGCGGGACCCAAGTCGAAGGCAGACACTTAACTGACTGAGCCACCCAGGTGTCCTTTCCTCTTCTTTTTTTTAAAGACTTTATTTATTTACTATTTACTTGACAGAGAGAAAGCACAAGCAGGGGGAGTGGCAGGCAGAGGGAGAGGGAGAAGCAGGCTCCCTGCTGAGTAGGGAACCCAATGAGGGACTCCGATCCCAGGACCACCTGAGCCGAAGGAAGATGCTTAACTGACTGAGCCACCAAGGTGCCCCTAGGCATCCGTTCCTCTTATCTTTGTAATTTTTTTCCTTCTAATTTTTTTTTGGGGGGGAGATATATGCCATTGTTATTTAACTCCGTCAACTGAACAAAATCTATTAATTTTAGTCTGTCTTCTTTCTCAAGGTTAATATTTAAGCCGTATATTTCTATCTAGGTGTTACTAGCAGGACCTCTCACAAATGTGATGCAATATTTTCATTCAGTTATAAGTATTTTTAAATGTCTATTATGAGGGGTGCCTGGGTGGCTCAGTGGGTTAAAGCCTCTGCCTTCGGCTCAGGTCATGATCCCGGGGTCCTGGGATCGAGCCCCACATTGGGCTCTCTGCTCCGCGGAGAGCCTGCTTCCTCCTCTCTCTCTGCCTGCCTCTCTGCCTACTTCTGATTTCTCTCTGTCAAATAAATAAATAAAATCTTTTAAAAAAATTCTATAGGGGCACCTGGGTGGCTCAGTGGGTTAAAGTCTCTGCCTTCGGCTCAGGTCATGATCCCACGGTCCTGGGATCGAGCCCCACATCGGGCTCTCTGCTCCGCGGAGAGCCTGCTTCCTCCTCTCTCTCTGCCTGCCTCCCTGCCTACTTGTGATCTCTCTCTCTGTCAAATAATTAAAAATAAAAAATCTTAAAAAAAAATTCTATAAAAAATGTCCCTTATGATTTGTTATTTTACTATGTGTTATTAGAAATAGATCTTTAAATATCCAAATGTATGGTTTTACTTTTTAAATTATCATTGTTACTTTTTTTTCCAGTAATTTCTTTTTTTTTTTAAGATTATTTATTTATTTATTTGACAGACAGAGATCACAAGTAGGCAGAGAGGCAGGCAGAGAGAGGAGGAAGCAGGCTTCCTGCTGAGCAGAGAGCCCGATGCGGGGCTCGATCCCAAGACCCTGAGATCATGACCTGAGCCGAAGGCAGAGGCTTCAACCCACTGAGCCACTCAGGCGCCCCTTTTTCCAGTAATTTCTAACTTAACTTCATAGTAGTCTGCATATCAGTTGTTTGAAATTTGTTGAGACTTGCTCTATACCCTAAAGCACAGTCACTTTAGGTAAATGTTTCGCATTCAGATCTTTTCCATACTTACTAATTTTTCATCTGCTGTATTTACTGATTGTTGGCAAGAGGCATTTATAATTTCATATCATGGTGTGGATTTGTCTGTTTTTCCATATAATTCTGTCTTTACTGGGCTCTTAAGTTTAGAGGAGTGTAAAATTCTAAAATAAATGACAAGCTGCATTCAGGCCAATAGCGTCTGAGCCCTGGATTACACCGGTTTTCAGCTTCCTTTCCACATTTGCACTCCAGGGGATTTCCTTTACTTAGCTGCCAGAGCAGCTTGACTTTTAAAAGGATGCTTTGAGCTATTTTTCCAGCATTTCTATGCTTTGTTTTAGAACACTGTTTAGTTTATTCTGGCATATCTTCGGAAAGGGAATTTTTTTTTCTCTCCCGTGCTTTTCCGGGAATGAGTCAAGAAATGTGTTGAAATCGATAATAGTCTTCTAGTGAGAGAGTCTCTGCTGTGTCTTGGGCCAGGGTCTGTTCTTGGTCCTGCTCACAGATGTAGTACAGACATGGCTATGGACACCCATCCCTGTGGGCAAGGTAGCAAGGTGGGATAGAGAGAACAATAGCTAATGTTGCTGAACGCTTCTGTGCTGGGCTTTGTTCTGTTTACTTTGTATATATTAACTCATTTAATCTTCCACAATAACCTCATAAGGTAGATACTATTATTACCCTCATTTAGCAGATTAGAAAACTGAGGCATAGGGAAGATCAGTAATGTGTTCAGCATCCTACGGAGAGTAAGTGAATCAGTTAAGGTTTAAGTCTAGGTACTGTCTCTAAAGCCTAACTTCCTGGGGCGCCTGGGTGGCTCAGTGGGTTAAGCCTCTGCCTTCAGCTGAGATCATGATCTCAGGGTCCTGGGATGGAGTCCCATGTCTGGTTCCCTGCTAAGTGGGGAGCCTGCTTGTTCCTCTCCCTCTGCCCCTCCCCCTCATGTCTGTCTCTCTCTCAAATAAATAAATAAAATCTTTAAAAAATAATAAAATAGGGGCGCCTGGGTGGCTCAGTGGGTTAAAGCCTCTGCCTTTGGCTCAGGTCATGATCCCAGGGTCCTGGGATAGAGCCCCGCATCGGGCTCTCTGCTCAGCGAGGAGCCTGCTTCCTCCTCTCTCTGCCTGCCTCTCTGCCTACTTGTGATCTCTCTTTCTGTCAAATAAATAAATAAATAAAATCTTCAAAAAATAAAATAAAATAAAGCCTAACTTCCTAACTAGTGTTTTATGTTGGCTCAGGGAACACTAAAGTTGGAGTCAGAACTAACTCATGGGTTCACTTAGGCCATTCACTCTCTTCCTGTCCCCTGGGCAAATCGTGGGTCTCAGTTTCTTCTGTAAAGCAGGGATCATTACCCCCTTCACTGTACAGAGTGGGTCTGCATGGGCAGGGCACAGAGAAAGCTGTTGGCTCCCCCTGACATTCCGGCACGAAAGAGACTGCTCTACTCTCCCTTGTCTGGCAAGACTGCAGGTGTTTCATGCAGCATTTGGGGGAGGATCTCTTGTCAGATGGCACTGGGGGGAAAGAGAATTGTGTTGGACTGAGAGTCAAAAGAGCTGGGTTCTAGTCCCAGCTCTGTCCCTGACTTGGCCTGTGGGCACTACCAAGTGATTTTTGACTTGCTCAGAAGAAACTTTCCCCTCAGTCATTCAGTGACTGTTTGAGGACTTCCTGTGTGCTAGACCCTGTGCTGACCTCTAGGAGGGCCATGTTAGCTAAACTGGAGGGGATGGCATGCCCCTGGCATGAATAAGAAGTCTACCACTTCCAATGGAAGCCATTGGAATGGCAAGATTTAGGAGAGAAGGAGTTTTTTTTTTTCACTCAGACATAGGCAGAATATCAACTGGACTACTGTTGGCATGGATCCTATTGATGGGGATGACTTTGTAGGGTCTTTCACACTGTAATTCTATAATTCTCTGACCTTGATCCCTTGGCCTTGGTATTCTTGACTATGAAAAAATTAGCTCCAGTTGGTCCCTAGACTGTGCCCAGCTCTTCCATTCTGTGATCCTAAATCTATGAAGTATGACCTGGATGTCTGAATCTCACATTTCTTCACCCTAAACCATATTTGGGAACTCTTTTTTTTTTTTTTTTTTTTGAGAAGGTATAACTTCTTTTTTTTTTTTTTTAATTAACAGATAATGTATTATTTGCCCCAGGGGTACAGGTCTGTGATTCATCAGTCTTACACAATTCACAACACTCACCATAGCACATACCCTCCCCAATGTCCATCACCCAGCCACCCCATCCCTCCGACCACCCTCCACTCCAGCAACCCTCAGTTTGTCTCCTGAGATGAAGAGTCTCTTATGGTTTGTCTCCCTCTCTGGTTTCCTCCCATTTCATTTTTTCCTCTCTTCTGTATTTGGGAACTCTTAAGGCTGGGATGGCATAAGTACAGTTCCTTCCATTACTGTGCCTGTGCCAGACACGGCTAATCAATCCCAGCACTCCTTCCTACTGAGCCCAGATCCTCTTAATCTTGACTGGGGTTTTGCTAGGACTCGATTCCCTGTGTTATCCCTCACCAGAGCACGGCCAGCGCGGCACGGGAACTAGTCATCCAGAGGCTAGGTGTGGTGAGGAGCTTGTGTGAGAGCGAGGAGCAGCGTTTGCTGGAACAGGTGCATGGTGAAGAGGAGCGGGCCCACCAGAGCATCCTGACACAGCGAGTCCACTGGACTGAGGCGCTGCAGAAGCTGGACAGCATCCGGACCAGCCTGGTGGCCATGCTCACCCATCTGGATGACCTCCAGCTGATTGTAAGTCAGGCAGGGGTGAGGACACAGCCAGTGGACCAGACACCCCCAAGTCTAAAACATCCAGAATGTGTATGGGTAAGAGTTGGGTAGATAAGGATAATTCAGAGCAGGGAGGAGGCAAAGGAATAAAAAAAGGAATAAAATTAAACGGATTTTTTTTTTTGCACCTGCTAGCCATTCTTTCAATAGTGAGCAAATATTTACTGAGTGTCTACTATGAGCCGTTGTGCCCCGGGGTGGGGAGACAGGATACAGCTGTTAGCGCCTCCCGGCCTTACGAAGCAGATGAATACCTAAACTGATAGCGGAGGGTATGTGTTCTGGTAGAAGACATCACTGGGAGCCAGAGACCCCGCAGTCCAGGCTTGCGGGTGGCTGGGGTCAGGGGCAGCTTCCTGAATGAAGTAACTTCGAAGCTGGTGCCTGACAGGTAAAGAGGAGCCGCTACGTTGAAGGAAGTGGGGAGCTAGAGAGAGGGCTCAGAAGCTTGCGGAGGGAGGGAGGGAGGGGACCAGGGGTCCCTAATCTGACCGCCCAGAAACGACCGTGGGTCATACTTTGGTACATATCCCTGCAGCGTACTTTATATAGAGATGCGGATGCTTGCGGTTTTAACGGGACAGTCTGACGTGTGAGGAAATGTGCCAGCAGAGAAATCAGAATGTGGAACAACAGAGCTGTTCTGCAGTTCAAGTAGGGCAGTTTGCACCGCTGCCCTAGATTGTGCCTTCACTGGGTCCCACAGTTTCCACGTCAGAGCACATTCTGTCCCAAACTGGGACGGTCACAAGAGAAGAATCAGAAAGTGTCCCAGCCATCCTGGAGCTGGCAGCCTGGGTGGGGGGGTGAGGAATTAGTAAATACGAGGTCCTGCAAGGGAACCGCAGGATGCCCCGGGGCACGGGAGCCACTGATCCAGACGATCCATTCCCAGTGCGCGGTGAGAGGTGTGCAAAGAAGAGCCCAGAGAGCTTTGCTTGGGGTCTTAAAGCAGGAACAGAATGCTTTGTTCCAGAGTCTGTCCACATGGCATCCTCCACGCCAGCTGAATGTACTCAAGTCTTGACTACCTGCTGAGTTCCTGGTCCCCAGCCTGACTCTGTTTTCTTTTCTTACAGCAGAAGGAGCAGGAGATTTTTGAGAAGTGAGTATGGCCCCGTCATTTGCCTGGGCAGTCGTGCAGACCATCGCCCGCAGGCCTGTAACTAGTCCGTGGCATTCAGGCCCCGCTGGTCTGGGGAGAAAGCCCACCATGTGCCATCTGGCTGCACACCTGTCCCAGAGCCATGCTCCCTGGACGGGAGTCTTCCTGCACCTAACTTGGAGACCTGCTTTAGATCCCTGGGCCAGGGTCGTGAAAGAAACACTTAGCAATGGGAGGCTTGCCAAGGGCTTTCTGAAATGTTATCCTGCTACAAAATCACCAGTTCCCCTGTTGGAGTGTTTTACACACCCCATGTACAGATGAAAATACTGAGGCTCAAAGAAGGGCAGGGACTTGCCTACGCCCCAGAGCTGGGGCGCAGACCCACACCCGATACCTGTCCCATCACCCTCTTCTCTGCCTCAGTCCCCCTTTCTCTGAGAAAAGAATCTTTGAAGCCTAGGTCTGCATTACCACCACTCACAGTTTGCGTTTTAATGAGGCAATAATAAAAGCACTACGCACCAGGCTCTCCCAGGTCCTGAGAGGCTGGGAGCCAAGAGCCTGAGGAAGTGGCCGAGAGGATGTAACTTGCTAGGCAAAGAAATTAAATTCTTGCAGCTTCTGTGAGAGATTTCAGAGCTGTATCTAGGGCGCACAGCCCATTCTTCTTAGCTGTTTTTATATTTAAATTTCAACAGTAATACATGTGCATGGGAGAAAGAGAAAAGAAGGCCATCAGTATAAAACCACTGAAAATTTAAAACGTCTCGGGGCGCCTGGCTGGCTCAGTTGGTAGAGCATGTGACTCTTGGTCTCAGGATTGTGAGCTCAAGCCCCACACTGGGCATAGAGACTACTTAAAAAAATTTTCCCCCATTCCCTTCCCAATCCCATTCCCTGGAGGTGATCAACTTTAACAGTCAGTGATGTATCTTGTGGGACTTCCCTATGTAAACAGGGTCCCAGGAGAGTATGATTGGGCTTGTTGACCTCTTAAAAAAAAAATATATATATATATATATATACACATACATATATGTGTGTGTATATATATGTGTGTGTGTGTGTGTATATATATATTAACACACTTGGGATTGTTTTACTGCTTGCTGTTCCATAATTTATCAGGCTCTCTTGGAATCATTCCATGTCAGTATGTATAGATTTACTTCACTCTTTGGCAAGTCTGTGAAGGCTCCCCCCGGGTGGAGGCCTCCAACTTTATTTTACGGTTTCCTTTAAAGGCTTGGCTTGTTCCTACTTTTTCCCTCTCTTAATCTTTGCGCAATTCTGCTAGTCTTCTCTTTCTCCTTTATCTTCTTCATCTTCCTCTAAAACCATCCTGTTTTCAGTTTCAAGCTGCTCTGGTTTTTGAAAAAAAAATTTGATCTTTAAATTATTTTTTATGTTGGTATGTTTCAAATGTAGAGAAAAATTGGAAAATAGTATAAGGAGTTTCACCTAGAAATCCTAACTGTTAGTATTTTGCCACATCTGCTCTCTTGGTCTGTTTGTCTCTTCCTTCCTATTTAACAAATGATTATGTGGCACTTATTTTTTCTAACCTATTTGAGAGTAAGTTGAAGAAAGTGAGAACTTTTACATATAAATACTTCAGCATCTTTCTTTCAAGAACAAAGACCCTCTCTCTTTTTTTTTTTTTTTGAAATTTTTTTATTTATTTGACAGACAGAGATCACAAGTATGCAGAGAGGCAGGCAGAGAGAGAGAGAAGCAGGCTTCCCACCGAGCAGAGAGCCCGATGCGGGGCTCGATCCCAGGACCCTGGGATCATGACCTGAGCAGAAGGCGGAGGCTTTAACCCACTGAGCCACCCAGGCCCCCCCAAAGACCCTCTCTTACATAACAACAGTGTCACTATTAAGTTCAGGAAATTTACTGTTGATGTGATACTATTATCTAATATACAGTCCATATTCAAATGTTGCCAGTTGTGCCCGCAAAGTTCTTAACGGTGCTTGGTGTGTTTTTTGTTTCCTGATCCATCTGGAATTTATTCCTTAGCCTTTTAAAACAACAATAACGACAAAATACTTTAACAAAAAGATTTTATTTATTTGTCAGAGAGTGAGAGCAAGAATGAGAGCACAAGCAGGGGGAGCAGCAGGCTCCCTGTAGGGACGCGGATGCAGGACTTGATCCTAGGACTCTGGGATCATGACCTGAGCCAAAGGCAGATGCTTACCCTACTGAGCCACCCAGGCATCCCCACGAGTTTTCCCTTCTGAACCATGAGGTGCTGGACCAGCTGGTTGTCTAGACTCTAGCATCTACAGCTGGCCTCAGATTTACCTTGAGTTGACTCAGCAGTGCCTACATGCGTTCCTCTTTCCTCCCTGCCTGATGGCTGGGGCTCCTCCAACCCCAGCTGCAGTGCATCGAGAAAGTGGCAACAGACCCTCTCTTGTACTGACCACAAAGAGCCTTTGTTATAAGAGCCTGCTCTCAGCTTTTCTAGGGCTCTGTTCACCTTGCACTTCCCAATCCAGGCCAGCCACCGGCAGTCTTGCAAGGGGCTTGCATCCATGAGATGTGCCCCACTCTCTCTCCCTGCTCCTTCATTATGGGCAGAGTCAGGAGATTAGGAGAAGAGAGTGTGCTCTCAGAACCCAGTTCAGAGGTCTGCAAAGCTCCTTGGCAAACCCTTATTTTGCCCTATACCCCTTTGATCATTTTCATTTTAGATCAAGGGGAAAATGATGTTGAACAGTGCCTGGACGCCAGGCTGGGTTTGTTCTATTTTTGCCGGGAGCCAGGACTTGAACGCAGCTCCCCTTTTTAGTTGAGTGCTTTCTCTGAATCTCTTTTCTTTCCTATCAAATGGGATAACATTCCTCTCCTAGGTTACAGCAAAGATTACACGAGATTCTATAGAGGAAACTGGATACTTAATAAATGGTCATTCTCCCCTCCTAGGCATCTTCCGTTCCCATATTTCCTCCAGCCCAACCTAGTGCTCCTGTGAGCTGAGGAGAGGTGGCTATTGGGAACAAAGTGCTAGAACTAATTTATGGTTCGGGTGATAGCTGATAGTTCCTTCTTGTGGGATCCCTCAAGGGTATTTGCATTTTAAGAGCAGAGGAGTGGCTGTACCTTCTTACTGAACCAGTAGGTTCTGCTGCAGTAGGTTTTGGAAGGAGAGAGATTTTCTCCACATAGGGCGGGGGAGGAAAGGGTGGTGGTGTGTGAGTGGCTCAGGTCCCATCCCTGCTCTGCTGCTAACTTAGAGACCTGGCAGGTTGTTTCTCCCACGGAGCGGACCAACTCCAAGTTCTAATACTGGCACCAAGTATTTACCTCCCTGGAAATTGTCTGCCTCGATGGAATTAAGGCCCCTGAGGGGGCACAAGGGGAAGGCCCAGCTTCCTGTTTGGCTCAGGCCTCCTTTTAGGGGGCTCTTGTTTGGGGCCTGGCTGTCAATCTTGGTGTCACCCTCATGGGAAGATGATTTTACTTCTGTCCCTTTCCCATCATCCTATATTGATCCAGATCCATTTCCAGAACCTTCCTGAACTTGTCTGGTTTTTGTTTTGTTTTGTTTTGTTTCCCCTCCACAAGGACCGAGGAAGCAGAGGGCATTTTGGATCCCCAGGAGTCGGACAAGTTAAACTTCAGTGAGAAGTGCATTCGGAGCTCACTCCTTACCCAGCTCTGGGTGACAGCGGTTCTTGGGTCCCTCTCAGGTTAGGAGCTGTTAGGGTCCAGCGCCAATGGGAACAACTGGGCGGCTGGCTTACTGGCTGGGGTGTGCTGCTGGGTCACACCGGGGAGCAGAACATCTGGCACGGCAGCTAAAGCAAACAGTGACACTAGATGAGGCTTGTTATTTGTGAAGCCAAGGTGCTGGACAGGCCTGGGGCAGCTGGGTCCTTCCTGTTTCCAGACTGAACTGCTCTGTGGGCTCTAAGAAAAATCTGGTTCCTGTAAGTCACAGCTCTGTCCTGCCCAAGTGAGACAGCTTGGTATTATTTCTTGGAAACCGAGTTTCTCTTTAAGAAGGTACGAGTGCCGGAGGGCATGTGGAGTGAGAATCGAGCTGCCTGGATTTGCCTCACTTACTCCCTCACCAGACACCGACTCAGGCCGGCTGTGGCCTGGCCCTGTGCTGCATGCTAAGGCCACGGGGCTGAATGTAACACGTCCTTCTCCCTGCAGGAGTTCCCACTCAGTGTGGAAGTTCTCCCAGCAGAACCCCCCAAGCTAGGTGGCAGCTTCTGTGCCCCTGGTTGGGTTGACTTGTTCCTCAATTTTTAGCCCTCCTCTCTTGTGTGTCAGCCTTCAATGTTGAGTTCAAGCTCTAGCTCGTCCACTCCGGATTCTGTTATCAGAGAGGGCCTGATTTGCCAGCAGTCCCATTTAGTGAGTTGTTGGAAAGTACGGATCTGATGCTTCCTAGCTCCCAGGGGCCGTGCCCCAGGGACAGATCTGATCTGGGGGCCGCAGAGAGGCTCAATGGGAATTCGCTCTGATCAGTGCTGGATGCTGGATATGGGAACAAAATGCGGGGTCTTCATTCTGCCCTGCCACCAACTACGTGTGTGACTTTGGGCAACTTGCTTCCCTCTGGGCCCTCTTTCGAGTTTACATATGAGGGTCTCAGACTAATAAGAAGTATTGTTGTCATGGCCACAACCCAGTGAGCACTTCCTAATGCTAGGCACTTCAGATCCTCATACCCGCCCTGTGATAAGTCCGACTGATCCCCATTTTACAGATGAGGGGACTGGGGCTCAGAGAGAGGAAGTGGCTTGTGCGAGGTAACTCACTGCCAGGGAGTGAGTTATGGCCTGACAGGGCCGGGTTGGGGCTGACGGTGGGCCTTGGGCGACTCAGAGACTTCTTCCTGGCAGGCACGGAGGATGTGCGTATCGACGAGAGGACCGTCAGCCCCTTCCTGCAACTGTCAGATGATCGAAGGACCCTGACCTTCAACGCCAAAAAGTCCAAGGCCTGTGCAGATGCCCCCGAGCGCTTTGACCACTGGCCCAATGCCCTCGCGGCCACGTCCTTCCAGGCTGGGCTGCACACCTGGATGGTGAACGTCCAGAACAGCTGCGCCTATAAGGTGGGTGTGGCCCTGGGCCAGCTGCCCCGCAAGGGCTCCGGCAGTGACTCTCGTCTGGGCCACAACACCTTCTCCTGGGTCTTCTCCCGCTACGACCAGGAGTTCCGTTTCTCACACGATGGGCAGCACGAGCCCCTGGGGCTGCTGCGCTGCCCCAGCCAGCTGGGCGTGCTTCTAGACTTGCAGGCGCAGGAACTGCTCTTCTACGAGCCCGGCTCGGGCACGGTGCTCCACACCCACCGCGCGCCCTTCTCAGGGCCCCTCTTCCCAGTCTTCGCGGTGGCCGACCAGACCATTTCTATCGTCCACTGACCCGTGGCCGCCGGGAGCCCCGGTCTAGCCCCGGTCTAGCCCCCACCACGCCTCCAGGCCGTGTTCCTATCTAAGGGTCTCTTCCCCAGATGTTGGCTCTGCCCAGGGGGCTGCTTGCGGAGGCGGAGGGGTCTGTCCTGTTTCAGGTCTGGCTTCAGCGGGGACCTGCTGGCTACGTGTGGGGAGCCTGCTACCCCCTGCGCCTTGGGCTCCCAAACCCACCAGGCATTTGCCCCTCTGAGGGCGTCTTGTTCACTGCGTCGCATCTGGCATCCCGCACAGGGCCCGGTGCCTACCGGTTGTGCAATAAATATTTGGCGAGCGAGCAGCTGGAGGGAAAGGTGCCTGGGTGTGGTAGAGTCTTTCGAGACGCACCGCAGGGAGACCTGGGGTGAGGCCTTCAGGCCCCACACAGCTGACGGAGTAGGAGGGCCCAATGTAGGGAACATATATGTTAGTAAAGATTTTAAAAGGTTGCAAGTTTCTTCCATGTCCTCTGTGGGTGAAGGCACAAATCCCCCAAGTGTTAGCTCACATCCGAAGAGATGCAGCGGCTAGGAGAGAGAGCCCTTCCTCACCCTCTTCTGCCCGCTCAGTGCAGCACGCCCAGCCGGATGAGCGTCGAGATGGTTCTGGGCCCTGCATTGCTGGAACCCAGGGCAAGCCCCTTCCTGCTCCCTGAGGTCATGTTACAACAGTGGTCCTCACCATTCCTGTTTTAACTAGGAACAAAGGCAATCGTACCTACAACCTCAGGCCCCTGGGCTCAAAGATGAGTGCCAGAGCCCTCCCCATTCTTCAGTTTGCTCAATAATTTACTCCAAATGCTGGGTAGATCAAATCCAGTCCACAGACCGAATGGCAGCTTTTTTGGTTGAGATGACTTCCAAGGCCCTTGCAGCTGTGAGAGCACAGCTCACAACCCACGTCCTCACTGCCCGGTACTTGGGAATTAATGTCACCTGGCCTTCACACCAAGCCCAAGGAAGACCTGGAAGTATGGCCAAGTCTGAGAAGAGTTTCCCTGCCTTCACATGGGCACAATCTCTGCCCAGACCTGAGTCAAAGCCCATCTTTTTCCTCGGCACCTGAAGGCCCCCCTCACGCCTTGCTCCCCAAACTACCCATCTAACTCAGGCACCCCTCAGTCTGTAGTTCATGGCCCTCCTGCCAGGAATGTGTCTCATTCCTCTGCCCACTGAATGTCACCACAGTTCGGGGCCACTCCGGAGCCCTCCCCAGCTGTTGGCACCAGAACACAACACTGTGTATGCACCTGGCAGTAGGCAAGGAATAGAAGAATCTGGTAAACACCGAGCAGGTGCGAGAGGACAGGCATGTGAAGAGGGGAGAGGCAGGAAGTGACACTGAATTTTTAAAACCCAGCCTACTTCTTCAGTCTCCAGTCATTTTCCCCATGTGTCCTACACTCCTGCCACCTCAAGCTCCGATCCCTGTTCCCTGTGCTCTCCTACCTCCATGCTAACACCTATGACCGGGGTGCCCTTCAAAACTGGCCTCCTGTAGAACACCTTCCTTGGTCTCTCAGGATCTCCACTGTACTGTCTCAAGGACACAGCTCTCTCCTTGCAACACAGTGCTCAAGGCAAGGGCTTTGGAGTCCGGCACTCCTGAATTGGAACCCGGGCTCTCCCATACGAGCTGTGGCCTCAGGCAGGCTCCTTCACTTCCGAATCTGTTTCTCACTTATAAAGTGCGGGTCCCACTACCTCTGCCCATTAGGTAGCTCTGAGGGTTATACATGCGTGGAAAGGACTAAAACATGGCCAGAATGAATGACATTTCTTCTCATGATATAATTGGGGTGCCCCCTGTCTGAAACCTTGCTTACACTATATGGTCCTAGAGGACATATCCCTACAGCATAGCTTAGCTTTCCAAACTTTAAGTTTTCCAAACTAAGCTCCTCTGATCTCCTGCTTCCCGGGGGGACATGAAGAG
This sequence comes from Taxidea taxus jeffersonii, assembly GCA_003697995.1. Classification (NCBI taxonomy): domain Eukaryota; kingdom Metazoa; phylum Chordata; class Mammalia; order Carnivora; family Mustelidae; genus Taxidea; species Taxidea taxus. Next base: position 32,351 of record ML110891.1, read on the forward strand.
CCTTCAGAGCCCGACTGTGGGGCTCTAGAACCTGTTTCAACCCTAAAAGTTTCTTGCTTTTGCTGTTTTGTGTATTAGGGTTCCAGTAAGATCTCCCATAACAAAAGGGCCCTGCCACTAAAACAAAGTTTGACCGTGCCTGGTTCTGAAGCTCATTGGGCCCTCAGTGAATCTTGTAGTCAAGGAGGGTGGGAAAGACGCAGGTGTGATAAATAAACCATGGCAGAGGCGAGAAGCAGGGCTCAGAGGCCTGTATTCACGGCTTTATAGTCAGATCGCGTTTGGATGCCGGAGGGAGAGGGGGCAAAGGCGAGATCTCAGAAAGGAAGGCGCTCTCAATCTCCAGAGTTTGCTGGAGCCACTTCCTTCATCAGACTCAAAGTTCCAGAGGTGAGCCCTGCAGGCGGTCAAGGGCAGGCAGGAGATAGGACAATGAGGGGAGGAGGCATTCTTGGGGTACAGAATCCTTGACTGCAGGGTCCAAAGGCTCTGGGCCAACCACCAGGAAGCTGTGCATACCTACAGCCTGTGACCCCTTATAATCACAGTGATAACTGTCCCCAATATGGGCTGCTACCGCCGGGTCCACTTGAGCAAGCCGCAAGGCCTCGTGGAAAATCCGGGGGTCAGGCTTGGGCCAGCCAGCAGCCTCAGAGGTCAGCACAAAGTCAAAGTGTTCCCGCAGGCCCAACCCCCTCAGGATGCCCTCCAGTCGCTGGTCGAAGTTGGAGACCACTGCCAGCCTCAGACCTCGTTTTCGGCACCCTCTCAGGGTGGCCTCGGCTCCCTCCAACACCTGCCAGGTGCCGGGCTTACAGAAGTCCTCGTACAGCTGCTCAGCGATGGGGGCCACAGCCTGGGCATCTGGAATGCCCGCGAGGTGGAAAGTCTGTGAGACCACATCCAGCCACCACTGGCGGGAGGTGAGGCCTTGGCTCAGACCGTAGTTGGGGAAGCTGTGGCTCTGAGTCCTGTAGGCCTGCCTGAAGGCGCGTCCCAGAGTGGCGGCCTCCACCTCCAGCCCGTGGGCCCGGGCCTTGGTGGCATATTCTTCTCCCACGGGCTGGCGCAGCCGGAGCAGCGTGTCCTTCACGTCCCACGTCAGCAGTCGTATCTGTAGCCGATGTGCCATGGGCCTGTCAGAGGGGGGCAAGTCCACCCCGAGTCTGCCAGCAGCTAGAGAGAAACTGAGCCAGACAAAACCACGCCCCCACCCTGCACACACAACCTAAAGATTCTCTCTTTCCAGGCCTCGTGGGTCAGAGCTGTGGCACTTCCTCACAGCAGAAGATCCTGCAAGGAGAGGCAATGAGGTGGAAGTTCAGGCCTTGGAATCAGAGACAGACTGGATTCAAATTCTGGCACCGCCCACTCACTGTATGACCCTAGGAGTGTCACTCTCTGAATCTGTCTCCTGACTGAAGGGGAACACAATGTGCCAACCTCACATGATTGTTGCATTAAATGAGATCAGCCATTCATTCCACAAATTTCTGGGCACCTACTATGTGCCAGATGCTAGGGAACAAGATAGATTTCCAGCCTTCCTGCCATTTACACACATTAAAGAATAAGAGACACAGATATTAGACAAAGAACTATACAAACACTTAAGTATAACAAAGTCAACATGTGCCATAAGGATATAAACCCAGGGATCCCATCTAACTTGTGTTGAACTTCCTAAGTCAAATTTTGGTGGAGATCTGAAGAATGTCTATGCAGGAAATGGAGGTGGTTAAGTGTTCCTGGCACTAGAAACAGCAAGTGCAAAGGCCCTGAGGTAGGTCAATGGCAAGTCTGCTGCTTTGGGTAGACAGGGCCCGCTGTGGCAGCTGGCATTCTGAAAAATGTCTATGCAGGAAATGGAGGTGGTTAAGTGTTCCTGGCACTAGAAACAGCAAGTGCAAAGGCCCTGAGGTAGGCCAATGGCAAGTCTGCTGCTTTGGGTAGACAGGGCCCGCTGTGGCAGGGCCTTGTTGGTCAAGGTAAGGAAACAATTATGATTGTTATTACTATTGTTAACAATACCAAAGACATAGGGTCCTTGCAGACCATGGGACAGACCCCTTGTTTATCAGAGAAGACTGAGCCAGAGAGGGGCAGATACTAGCCTAAGGTGCACAGCCAGCACCAGATCCCAAACTTCCAGACTCTGGCCAGTGCTCCCTTCTACTGCATCATGCTTAGACAAATTTGTTCTTTAAAACAATCTGATTTGGGTAAATCAGCACAGAACAGGGCCAACGGCAGAGAGAGCTGCCAGGTCCTGTCTCTAAACCTCAGGTTTGTCTTCATGGAAGGTAGCAAGGTCAGCCTAAGTGGAGAGCCAGTAAAAGGATTACTGACTCCACGCCCACGAAACAAGTCCTCAGCCTGTTGTTCAGCAGCTGGATGCAGCTTCTTGTCCCACACAGTTGATTCCAGACAATCTCTAGCTAGTTGAAACCTGAGGGTCCAGAATACAGCCAAGTTGCTGCTAAGGAAGGGAAGTGGCTGGTCAATCTAGGAGCAAGCCGTGGGGGAAGTCTGACAAGGAAATGAAATCAAGCCAATCTGGAAATTAGGGAGGGCCATCCAAAAACCCTCTCACTTTCCTGGTGGGTAGATGGAGGCCCAGCGAAAGCCACGCAGAGAGTCACTGGCACAGCTAAGACTAGAGTCAAGAGCTTTGGCTCCCGACCCACAGGTTTTCCATTCCTGGAAGCCGGGGCTGAGGCCTCAGCAAGCCTGAGGCAAGCCTGAATTTCTCGGCCTTCCTCCTCACCTCCAGGGCTCGATGGCGACAAAGTCCAGGTAGCCCGCTGTTAGAGCGACATCTCTACAGCTGCCGTTTGCAGCGTGACCTTGGGCGTGACGTGGCTGCGGCCTGCCTCCTGCGGCCCCTTCCCAGTTCCGGCGC
>ML110892.1:0-29807 GCA_003697995.1 Taxidea taxus jeffersonii
CCTGGGTGGCTCAGTGGGTTAAAGCTGCTGCCTTCGGCTCGGGTCATGATCCCAGGGTCCTGGGATTGAGCCCCGCATTGGGCTCTCTGCTCTGCGGACAGTCTGCTTCCTCCTCTTTCTCTCTGTCTCTCTGCCTATTTGTGATCTCTGTCTGTCGGATAAATAGATAAAATCTTTTAAAAAAATAAAATAAAATGTCAGTTAATCAAATTGAAATTTGCTTTGGTGAATTAGATTTTAAGGTGAAAATCTTCTTATTTCTAAGTAACTTCAGCTACATGGCTGAGCTATCATTTAATACAAATTTGCCTCATCATATAGAAGGATTTTAGTTAAAATCTGGTGTAAGCATGTGGGAGGCAGGAGTCTTGTTACTGAATTATTTTTGCTTAATATCCTAGACAAGTTAGCTTTTGGAGTCACGCAAGTAAGAAATTTAATTACTTGCTATTTATCTTATACATTGGTATTCTTAGCTTTCATAGGAGGACCCAGTTGGTGACTTTAATAACATATAATACAGGAGAAAGTTAAAATCCATCTCTTCCGAGATTAAGTTATGCATGGATGTGTGCATATAGATGTGTGTATGTAGCCATTCACATGTGTACATATTTGTATCAGATTAGATAATTTCCTTTTTTTCTTATACTCTTTTTTTTTTAAGATTTTTATTTATTCATTTGACAGACAGAGATCACAAGTAGACAGAGAGGCAGGCAGAGAGAGGAGGAAGCAGGCTCCCCGCTGAGCAGAGAGCCCGATGTGAGGCTTGATCCCCGGACCCTGGGATCACAACCTGAGCCGAAGGCAGAGGCTTTAACCCACTGAGCCACCCAGGCGCCCTTTCTTATACTTTTTTTTATTTTTTAAAGATTTACTTATTTATTTACTTGAGAGAGAGACAATGAGAGAGAGCATGAGAGGCTAGAAGGTCAGAGGGAGAAGCCGACTCCCCGTGGAGCTGGGAGCCCGATGTGGGACTCGATCCTGAGACTCCGGGATCATGACCTGAGCTGAAGGCAGCTGCTTAACCAACTGAGCCACCCAGGCGCCCTTATACTATTTTAGTAAATAGGCCAGGATGGCCAATAGATGCTTTTATTTTTTTGAATTATTTTATTTTAAAATTTTTTGTCAGTAGATATTTTTAGTAGTAATTTCAGCCCCATGTGATACACAATACAATAGAAAAAGGTTATCTTAGTTTTTGTCTGTGTTTTCAAATATTAGAATATTTGAATTTTTTATTTCAATTTTATTTTAGAGAATAATGAAATCAAAGGCCTTTCTTTGCAGTGAGGATATATTAATTTTTAAATTTCCTTTTCCAGGTTAGAAAGGCACCTAATGCCAGTGATTTTGATTCATGGGAGACTGAAACAGTTTATTCTGATTCAGAAGTCAGAAACTTGAATGTCCCTTCTACATTTCCAAATATCTTGCCAAGCCCTACTGAACACTCTACTTTAGGAAAGTTTGAAAAGATAACTGGAATGTTGCCATTGAATCATGAGGACCAATTTAAATCTAATGGGATAGATTCAGCTAGGGACTCAGAATTTAATTCTCTGAAGCACTGTGATAATTCAGATGTTGTTACCCCCGTGGAAAAGGAAGCTTCTGCAAAGATCCCTTCAGCAGCCCCTCAGGAAACTCTTCTGTCCAATGGTCTCTTCCCAGCCAGTGAAGAACTGGACCCAACACTTTTGGAGGAAGTTACTCCAGATCCCTACATAATGAGTCTTCAGAACCTGATGAAAAAGTCGAAGGAATATATAGAAAGAGAACAATCTAGACGCAGTCTGAGAACTAGTGCGAAGAGGAGTGTTCACGAGAGTCACTCAGATAAAGAAAACGAGGCTGTGAAAGTGACCGACTGTGGAAAGGAGAAGGCGCAGTGGCCTGGCAGACCCTGTGCTTCAGTGATTCCTGACAAACCAAGCCTTAATAAATCAAATGTTCTTCTCCAAGGTGCTTCTACTCAAGCAAGCAGCATGAATGAGTCCGTATCAGGTAGCTTTTCTAAAGTGGACATACCTGTACGAACTGGCCATCGCACTGTTTTAGACCCTGAATTTGAATTTAAAGTCATCCCCACTTTTGTCCCCGAAAATAACATTATCAAAAGTCTTACTGGTTCATATGCCAAATTACCTAGTCCAGAGCCAAGCCTGAGCCCTAAAATGCATCGAAGGCATTCTAGGCCATCATCAGCATGTCATATACTTATAAATAACCCGATAAATGCCTGTGAGTTAAGTCCTAAAGGAAAAGAGCAGGCAGTAGACTTAGTTGTTCAAGATACCGATGAAAAAACAAACATCCCTGAAACTGTGCCAAAGTTACCAGTTGATTTAGCAGGAGTTTGTCCAAGCAAGGTTTATGTCACCAAAAATACATCTGAAGCCATACAGGAAGTGGTTGTAGGTAAATCAAATCAGGTATGCCAGCCTTCAGGAAATCAGTTAGAAAGCAAGGTCATTCGTGGACTTGCCATCGTGGAAGGCCAGTTAACGTCTGATGGGAGAGGACCACCCAAGATGGACAGTACGTGTCCTACAATGCCAAGATTGCATGAGCCATATGCCACCAGTCAGTGTATAGTGAGTCAAAACTTTGGAACCGTGAGCGCCCTGAAGTCAGCCAGCGTGCTGGAGAAAAACACCTGCAATTTACAAATGGAACTGAATAAGTCTTACGATGTAAAAAACCCATCTCCTTTACTGATGCAAAACCAGAATGCCAGACAGCAGATGGACACCCCTACAGTGGCCTGTGGCAATGAACCGTTTTTGGATAACAGTTTTGAGAAGGTTAAACGGAGACTTGATTTGGATATTGATAGTTTGCAAAAAGAAGACTGCCCTTATGTCTTAGCAACTGGAATAGCTGAACAGGAAAGGCAGCATTTGCCAGAAAAAAGATACCCCAAGGGATCTGTCTATATGAACAAGAATAAAATGTTAGAAAGTAGTTCCAAAGGTAAGGAAACTTTTTGAAGTGTTTGACACCTGCCAAGCAGATGGTGCCTCTATTGAATACTTTTAATTGACATTTTGAAAAACAATAATAATTGTCCTCATCTGTTCATCAGGGTTTCTCATTTCATTTCTCTTATTGGAGAACCTGTAATTAGCTATTGTTTATTGCCATTTGATAGGCTTTCTTAAAGCCTTCTCGTTTAAAATATGAATCTTTCACAGTTCACTTTGTATCAAAGAGAATATTGTTAGTGACTGGAGGAAAAAGTTCTTGGATGAAACATCACTCATAGTCTTAATCTAGTGTATTAATACAATATCTTCCTTTTATTTATTTTTTTTAAAGATTTTACTTCTTTATTTGACAGAGAGATCACAAGCAGGCGGTGGGGGGGGGGAGTAGGCTCCCCACTGAGCAGAGAGCCTGATGAGGTGCTCGATCCCAGGACCCTGAGATCATGACCTGAGCCGAAGGCAGAGGCCCAACCCACTGAGCCACCCAGGCTCCCAGCCACCCAGGCCACCCAGCAAACCCACTGAGCCACCCCGAATATCTTCCTTTTAGATGGACAGTGGTTTCTAATATTTTCATCAGTCTGTTGTTCCATTTGTAATGAGATCTTCGTGTAGTTGGTCTTTCAGTGAACCCTTTGACATCAGCTTATTAGAGAAAAATCATAAATAAGGCTCTGAGTAGTGTTTTAAGAATGACATCTTTATTGATAAAATTATTTCAAATTCCTTTCATATCTAATATCATATTAACAGCAACTTGTTAAAACATGTCTTTCTTCTTAACTCCTTACTTTGTTGTTGTGGTTCATAAGTCGTCATTACTGGTGGAAGAAATGAGTCAAGTCAATGATGTTCTTGGAGATTAACATTTCAGCTCCGGTGTGGTCTATATGTTCCTGAAAAAACCTTCACATTCTGTAAAATTGCACACTAAAAACAACAGGGTTTATGGAAAAATAGGGTTGGGACAGACTGTTGAAAATCTGTGTAAGTTTATAAGAACTCTAATAAAAACGTGAGTGGGTCCCTGGGGAGCCAGTGTGGCTAATCCAGATGGATAGGGCAGTGTGACTGGTGGCCGTGTCTGTGAATACCAGAGGCCCACACAGCTAACCAAGGGGCAGACCTGGTATAGCTTTTGAGAGGAGCAGGGCCAGTGGGAGGGTGGTGAGGCCAGTCACGGAGGCAGCCAGCTTGCTCTCAGAGGAGCCCCTGGGTAGCGCTCGGTTACGATGTTCTTAAGATAGAGCTGAAAGCTGAATGGACTCTCGATGTTAGTTGAGTGGTTAAGCTGAGGCACTTTGTCCTCTTTTGCTGAAATTTGTATTTCCTTTTTTTTTTTTTTTTAAGATTTTATTTATTTATTTGACAGAGAGATCAAGAGTAGGCAGAGAGGCAGGCAGAGGGAGTGGGGAAGCAGGCTCCCCGCCGAGCAGAGAGCCTGATGTGGGGCTCATTCCCAGGACCCTGAGATCATGACCTGAGCTGAAGGCAGAGGCCCAACTCACTGAGCCACCCAGGCACCCCTGAAAGTTGTATTTCTACTGCTTTTCAGCTCCCTTTTGCCTGTGGAAAATTGCACACGAATGCAAATTGTCGTAGCTGAATAAAATGTATTTAGGAACAAATGATGGGAATACCATAGCAGATAGATAATATAATATGCTTATCTTCAGTGAAAATCATTGACTTTATATTTGGAAAGAATGATTCTTTGAATTCATTTGAATTGCGATGCGTCCATGAATAGGTACTGCATCTGTGTAATACTTGGAATTTCTACATCTGAGAGTGTCTTACACCACTTTCTGTTCAGTAAGTTGCATAGTCACAATGGTTGAATGAATTTTTTAGTTTGCAATTTAAATATCTGCAATTTTAATATCCAGTGTTATTTGGAAACTGAAGCTGAGAAGCTTTACACTATCGAAGGAACATTTATTAAAAAAATCAAAACTAAACAAAACTAGAAGCTACAAAACCAGAGATCTTGGAGAAGGACCAGAGTCAGAAGAGAGGTGAAATGCAGACAAGAATCACATCTTGAAGTTATTTTGAGTAAGGAGAGTTGATTTGAGTGAGGAGAATCTTTTTTTTTTTTAAGATTTTATTTATTTGACACAGAATGAGAGCACAATCAGGGCATGCAACAGGCAAAAGGAGAGGGGGAAGCAGGCTCCCCTGCAAAGCTGGGAGCCCAATGTGGGACTCGATCCGACGACCCTGGGATCTTGACCGTAGCTGAAGTCAGTCACCTAACCAACTGAGCCACTCAGGTGCCCTGAGTAAGGAAATTCTTGACTGAACAGATAGTCTTGGCTCCATCAGTTCAGATCGTGGTGGGATCTGCTGAGCGAGTGATGATGGTGGCGACGAGCAGGCCTCTTCTTTCGGTAACATGAAATTAAGGATGTGGCGGAAGAGAATGTGGCTCAGAGTGGGGACCTGGCTCTACCTTGATTGTGTTACGTCGGATCCAGGAATGTTCTTTGGTCAGAAGAATCATTTAAATTGACTGTCTATCAGATATTAGTAAATTTTCTAAATTTGAGGGGATGTGTTTCTTTTCAGAAGGCGAGGAGATACTAAAAAGCAAGATGTTAGCTTTTGAAGAAATGCGGAAGAGGCTAGAAGAACAGCATGCCCAGCAGTTATCACTACTCATAGCTGAGCAGGAAAGGGAACAGGAAAGATTGCAGAAGGTGAGGAATTAAAACATAGGGATATGGGACTGGTGAGTAGAGTTTCACTGGGGGTAATATGAATTTTGGTCACCTAAAGGATACTTGTAATTTCTTCCCCTGTGTATCTTAATCTATGGAGGTGATTGATTTTGACACGTGGATACTGTTAAAATGTGAGGTTTAATATTTAACTCCTTATCTGAAAATAAATGCATAATTCATCAATAGGATACTTTATTGAATCCTTGATTCAAAACGTTTAGTATTTTTCAAAGATTTTATATATTGATGCTGAACTATGCATTCTGCAAGAATGTATTGTAAGAACAAGGATACTTGTTTTAAGATTTCATTGGAGGTAGGAAAACTTGAAATAAACCATTTGCTGATAATTACCCATTACTTTTTTTTTTTTTTTAAAGATTTTATTTATTTGACAGACAGAGATCACAAGTAGGCAGAGAGGCAGGCAGAGAGAGAGGAAAGGAAGCAGGCTCCCTGCCAAGCAGAGAGCCCGATGCAGGGCTCGATCCCAGGATCCTGGGATCATGACCTGAACCGAAGGCAGAGGCTTAACCCACTGAGCTACCCAGGCGCCCCTACCCATTACTTTTAGCTAAGCCTAAAATGATGGTATTTTGGTACATAATTTAACAGAAGATGTAGCACGTTATACAATACACTGCTAATCTACAGGAAATAGAAGAACAGGAGAAAATGTTAAAAGAGAAGAAGGTGATTGCAGCTGAAGCATCTGAATCGGGCATCAACAACGTGGTGGACTTAGAATGGAGAAAAATAAATGAGTCTGGTTTGCTGGAAACAATGCTGTCCCAGGTGGACTCTCTCCGTCCTTCAAACTCAAATAGTTCCGGTAAATATTTTCAAAATTCTCTTCTGTTGGAAACTATCCTATAGTAAGATATTTTACTATCAAACTCTGGCTCCATCCTCCAAGTAATCCCATTTGCCAGCTGCCCAGTAAGTAGTGAAAAATGAAGTGATAGCAGATCAAAGACTGGTGAGCAGGTGTTCATGAGAAAAGCCACCTCAGCCAGGAAACTATCAGGAAATTTGACTCAGAGCCCAGGCTTTTTTAATTCATGCAGCAGGTGATGTGCTTCAACTGAAAACACAGTTTGCCGTCTCCCCAGTGATCTTGAATTACATCTAATTCTTCAGGCCCAGCAAGAGCTTATCTTCACATCTTCAATGATCCCGAGACGCTGTTTGTGTTGAAAAGATCCATCTGGTGCAGAAGCGTAAAGTCCATAAATATTTCAAGTCTGCGCATGGACTAGTTTTAGAGGCAGTTGTTATTCTTAGTGAGTCAGAAGTGCTTATTTGGATGTTCTGCATATTCTGATTATATGACGTCAAGTATAACACTGTACATATATTTCTCTAGGTTTCACAAGTTCTGCCCTGCAGCACAGCTTTGCTTCTGCAGACGAAGCACCCTTCTACCTCTGGGGCTCATCAACTAGTGGCTTGACAAAGCTCTCAGTGACAAGGCCTTTTGGAAGGGCCAAACCTAAATGGTCTCAGGTGGGCGAACTTAATGATATTTGCGTGTCTAGCTAGCTAGCTTTTTTCAAGAGGTACATTATTGGGGCACCTGGGTGGCTCAGTGGGTTAAAGCCTCTGTCTTCGGCTCAGGTTGTGATTCCAGAGTCCTGGGATTGAGCCCCAAGTTGGGCTCTCTGCTCGGCAGGGAGCCTGTTTTCCCATCTCTCTCTGCCTGCCTCGCTGCCTACTTGTGATCTCTGTCTGTCAAATAAATCAATAAAATCTTAAAAAAAAGAAGGTACAGGGACGCCTGGGTGGCTCAGTTGGTTAAGCAGCTGCCTTCGGCTCAGGTCATGATCCCAGCGTCCTAGGATCGAGTCCCGCATCGGGCTCCTTGCTCGGCAGGGAGCTTGCTTCTCCCTCTGCTTCTGCCTGCCTGTCTGCCTGTGCTCGCTCGCTCTCTCTAACTAATAAATTAAAAAAAAAATTAAAAAAAAAAAAAAAGAAGGTACATTATCTTAGGTTGTACCGATGAGGACGGATGTTTGTGCCCTACATCAAATAGCTTAGCCCTTCTTGGAGATGACCACACACAGAGCATACGTGTGTAGAATTTAGCTCATTGTAATAGATTAAGGATTATAAGGCTCAGATTCTTAACTCATTGTGTCTGTCTGATTTCTTCTAGGTTTTCAATCCGGAATTACAAACAAAATTTAATAAGATAACTGCAGTGGCAAAAGGATTTCTTACTCGTAGGCTGATGCAGACAGATAAGCTGAAACAACTTCGCCAAACTGTAAAAGTAAGGAGCTGGTCCGTTGTTCCTCTTTCACTTCTGGCTCAGTTTCTCAGTCCAGTGACGGCTAGTCACTAGCTAGAGGTGACTCGTTAGTTCAGAACGTAGGCAGATCAAGCATTTCTTAGTCACTGCAATGTAGGCGATTATAGAAATCTGATTAATATCATTTAAAGGACTTTTTAAAGTTCATAAATGAAGTAGTTTCTGTATGTCTCACTTCAAAGGCAGTGCTGTTTGACTTCTGGTAAGTAATAGTTTTATGTTCGTAGTGATTTTGAATTGGCTGAGAAAAAAATCAGAAGGAAATTCCAGTGATCATGAATCTTTCTAGAAAAAGTGGTTTTTGAAAAAAACCTTCTTCCAGGACACTATGGAATTCATAAGGAGTTTTCAGTCAGAAGCGCCATTGAAGAGAGGAGTTGTTTCAGCACAAGATGCTTCTCTTCAGGAAAGAGTGTTAGCTCAGGTAAATATCTCTCCCCTCATTTAACCCCTGAAAATAGGTTTTATTAAAACTTTAACCCTTTTGGGGCACCTGGGTGGCTCAGTCAGTTGGGCGTCTGCCTCCGCCCGGGTCATGGTTCCAGGATTCTGGGATCGAGCCCCACATCAGGCTCCCTGCTCAGTGAGGAGCCTGCTTCTCCCTCTCCCTCTGCCATTCTCTCCGATTGTGCTCTCTGGCCCTCTCTATCTCTCTGTCAAATAAATAAAATCTTAAAAAAAAAGAACAAACTTTTTAACCCTTTTCACTTAAAAGTGTAAGTACACGTAATATTACCGAACTCTAACCTCTTTTTAAATGTGGACAATATTTTCTTCTTTTGAACCTAGTTGCGAGCTGCCCTGTATGGTATTCATGACATATTCTTTGTAATGGATGCAGCTGAAAGAATGTCTATTCTCCATCATGACCGAGAAGTTCGCAAAGAGAAAATGCTCAGGCAAATGGTATGTTGTATGATTTTTTAATGAATGAAGAGTGAAAAAGAAAAGCTATTTCTTCTATAAGAATAAGGAGGCAGTTAAGACTTCCTCCCATCCAAAGTCTCAGGTTGTCACTTGTATTTCTGACCGACCAGCTATAAAACAGGATTCCCACAACCCTGCCTTTGGGTTTGATAATTTTCTAGAGTGGCTCACAGTGGTCAGGGGATTTGCTGGTTTATTGTATAAGGACATAAGTGAGGATATAGATGAACCATCAGATGAAGAGACGCATAGAGCAGGGACTGGAAGGGCCCTGAGGGCAGGAGCTTCTGTCCCTCCGTGGAGTTGGAGTGTGCCATCTTCCCAGCGTATGGATGTGTTCACTAACCTGGAAGCTCTCTGAGCCCCATTCTTTGGGTATTGCTATGGAGGATTTATTATGTAGGCATGATCAGTGATTAACTCAATCTCTAGCCCCTCTCTTGTCTCTGGACAAGGGGGTAAGCTTCTACTCCTGCTTGGTCTTTCTCATGACTAGCTTGTACCTGGGAGCCCCTTCCAAAAGTTGTCTTATTGGAACAAAAGATGCTTCTATCACCCAGAAAATTCCAAGGGATTTATGAGCTCTGTGTCAGGAACTGAGGTCAAAGACCAAATATTAGAACAGAGGATGCTTCTACCATCACTATCTCAGCTTACTAGGGTTTTAGGAGCTCTGTCCTAGGAAGGGGGGTCAAAGATCAAATATCAGCAGGAACGAGGGGTGGAGACCATTATATTTATTTCTTATTTCACATTGAGGTTCTTCTGGGTTGGGGGTAATTGATACCAAATCTCATTCTCTGTTTTGACTTCACGCGCCCTACAATTTTAAGCATAGACCGTTCCCAGGATTACCAGCAACACTTAACTCTGAAGACAGATTTAAAAGAATCGGGTATGGTTTTGTGATTAGATTTTGGAGTTGCAGCGTTGACTGTTGTTTGGATGACTTCTAAACAACTATCATGGCTCCTGATTGAATTTCCTTTAAGCTATCAGGTGGATTTTGTCTTTTTGGAAACCAAAGTTTTTTGAAATCTGTCAGAGTGTTGGAGGTGCGTGGTTTGAATCAGTGATTTTAAATGGGTTGACAAAAGAAAAAGAAGCTAAATTTATATTATTTCATTGGGAAAAATATAATTATTTAAGAAGTTGGACTGTTTTAGTTCTAAAGAGAGATTAAGTTAAAGTTTCAAATACTAGTAAGAGAAGCTTTTCCATGCAGTCTGAGATCATCCCTGTATTATTTTAGTAGCATTACTGGTACCACTCAAGCTTTTTGGTCTGTATTTTCAAGGACAAAATGAAAAGTCCACGAGTGGCCCTGTCGGCTGCGACACAGAAGTCTCTCGATAGGAGGAAGTACATGAAGTAAGTTTTCTTTGTTTCATGTCACATTAATTCAGTTACTAGCAAAGCAATTAATTTTAGTCATCTGTTGGTTTATTTGTGTATTCAAATTAGATAAAAGGTCACTGTTCTAGAGCTCAGTTGATAGAAATCCCTTTTTTATTTTTATTTTTTTTAAAGATTTTATTTATTTATTTGACAGAGAGAGAGATCACAAGTAGGCATAGAGGGAGGCAGAGAGGAGGAAGCAGGCTCCCCACCGAGCAGAGAGCCCGATGTGGGGCTCGATCCCAGGACCCTGAGATCATGACCTGAGCCGAAGGCAGCAGCTTAACCCACTGAGCCACCCAGGTGCCCCAGAAATCCCTTTTTTAATATAAAGTTTTATTATTCAGATGGTAAAATCTTTAGGTAAATGTATCAACTCCTGAAGGACACGAAGTGTTCAACTTGTGTCATCATAGCCACTCAGCCGTAAGCCGTAAAAATAGTTAAGTTTTATATTCAATATTAATTTTACATCTTTTGAATATATTCTTTGTATAATATGCAAAAGACTTCATGGGAGGAAAACCTAATGCCAAGAACCAGGATCGGTGACTGTCTTAGCAAGCTGCTGCTTTCTGGAAAGTAATCTCTAGTGCGCTGAGTACAGTTGAGTAGTACAGCAACCTGTAAATGATTTGTTCCTGTCATCCTGCATCACATCCAGAAGCGTTTCCTCTCCTTTTCTAAATACAATGTTTGTGTGTCCTTATTTTTATGTTGTATTAGAGCTGCTGAAATGGGAATGCCAAATAAGAAATTTCTGGTTAAGCAAAATCCTTCTGAAACAAGGTGAGAAAAATCACTTCGTCTCTGTGAGAAGCTATTTATTTATTAAAAAAATTTTTTATGAATCCCAAGCTTACTTTCTGTTCATTTAGTTCTAACTTTATTTTTTTTGTTTTTATTTTTTTTTTTAGAGATTTTAATCTATTTATTTCACAGAGAGAAAGAGATCACAAGCAAGCAGAGAGAGAGGGGGAAGCAGGCTCCCCACCGAGCAGAGAGCCCAATGCGGGGCTCGATCCCAGGACCCTGAGATCATGACCTGAGCCGAAGGCAGAGGCTTAACCCAATGAGCCACCCAGGCGCCCCTAGTTCTAACTTTAGATCAGTAGGACAGTCTCTGCTGGCTAGAGGATTGAAGAGGCGCCGAGATCCATTTTAACACTGGGTCATGTAACTGGTTACATGTCAGACCAGATGTTTCTGGACCTTTCTTAAGGATATGCCATCTTGGGTAGAAATTTCAGCACCCTATGTCCCAAGTTCAGCTCATAGCCCAGGACTTACTTACGTTACTTACTAAAAAACCTTAGGGGCTTCTGGGTGGCTCAGTCAGTTAAGTGTCTACCTTAGGCCCAGGTCATGATCCTGGGTCCTGGGATTGAGCCCCATGTGGGGGCCCCTGCTCAGCGGGGAGCCTCCTTCTCTCTCTCTCTCCCTCTGCCTGCCCCTCCCCCCCGCCAGGCCGTTTGTGCTCGCTCTCTCTCTTGCTCTCTATCTCAAATAAAGAAATGAAATGTTTAAAAAAAAAAAATAAAAACCTTAGAAAGCTAGCTCCGTATTTCTGACCTTATTTCCACTTTTACAAGAGTGATGCTAGTCGGATATCTGAAAGGAAAAGTCGGTTTTTGTAAAGTGTATAAATAAATTAGCTAAAAACACAAGAGTTAAACACATACATTGGACATCCTGATAAAAACCCAAGATTTGGGCTCTTGGTGAGCAAAATATAAGTACCATCTTAATATGCTTCAATCAGTTCGATTTGCTGCGTGGTTTTATTATATTGGCCCATCTGCATAGATGACTCCCATCTCACTGCTAATCGTCTTTCATCTTAAAGAAAAAGCGGGGATGGGGTGCCTGGGTGGCTCAGTGGGTTAAGCCGCTGCCTTCAGCTCAGGTCATGATCTCAGGGTTCTGGATCGAGTCCCGCATCGGGCTCTCTGCTCGGCAGGGAGCCTGCTTCCCTCTCTCTGCCTGCCTCTCTGCCTACTTGTGATCTCTCCCTCTGTCAAATAAATAAATAAATAAATAAATCTTTAAAAAAAAAAAAAGAAAAAGCGGGGAGGGAATGAATTTATGTCATTCTCTTTTGAATTAATTTTTTACTTTGTCGACAGAGTCCTTCAGCCAAACCAAGGACAGAATGCACCCGTTCACAGGCTCCTTAGTAGACAAGGGTAAGAATGTCACCGCGGGGTGTTTAAAAACATCCCCATCAAGATTAGCTTTGAGCAGGAAACACAATTTAGTACTGTTGACTTAAAGGATAACTATTTTACAAATGTGATTTGTAAAAGAGCTTAAAGTTTTGTGTTCAGAGATGACCCTTGGTGTAGTTGTGTATTATATTTTAATTATCATCTTACGTTGGCATGTTTTTACTTTCCATTTCATACCATTTTACTCATTAAGAATTTTAAGCATCCATGCAGTAAGCTGAGCATCACCAGAGTGATTCTCTAGCAAAGTCTTCTAGTCCCTGCTCAAGCAGAGGGTAGCTTCCTTGCTGTGCGCATGCGGGAGACTTTCCTCCCTTCTGAGCTTATTTGTATTTTGAACCGTTGATGCACTATGGTTGCTTTCTTTGAATGTTGAACATTTAGACCTTAATGCAAGTGACTTATTAATTTTTTTATATTCAATTAGAACCCCTAAGACATCAGTGAAGGGGGTTGTGCAAAATAGACAGAAGTCTTCACAGAGCAGAGTGCCTAACAGAGCGCCTGTTTCAGGTGTGTAGCATATGAGTTCCCGAAGCCCGTTCCGTAGAAGGACGTGCACGGGCTGCCCCGGGATGCAGGCCACACTAGTGCAATATCTTGTCTTTCCTTGCCACCATAATTTGGGCATATTCACCGTCATTCCTGCGAGTGATCATTTGTGTTAGTATTCTGTGGCAGTCAGGAGATTGTAGTAAACCTGTGGTTCCAATCTTGATTTCTGTAATGAAATGCTATACATTTTTTTAATCTGAAAAACTTGTAGAATTATACATGCTTAATTCAGGCAACCTTTTTATACGTGAATAAAGTGTAATAACCGATGCCTAAATCTACATGTTTGTTCAGCTTTGGGGAAGTGTATCACCTGGGAATATTTGTATCTGCACATAAAGCGATGAAAAATTTCTCCCTCTGGCCACAAGATCACATGTGAATATGCCAGGTGGGAGGGGGTAAGTTTTGCTTTTGTTGTTTTATGGATTTTAAATTGTTTATGGTGGCAAGAAGACAAATTCAGTATTAAGCTAATGCAAAGCTGTTAAGCTAATGCTTTAATATTTTGCTGGTATCTTTGTTAAGACACGTTGATAAGCTCACCAAAAATTATGTGATCCGTTAAAAAATACTTTGAAAGTGCTTTGCTTTAACTACACTGCTTTCTAAACATTTAAAAGAAACTGAAATTAATCGCTAGAAAATGAAGATTAAATCTCTAATCAATTCTAATCTTCCCATTAATATACAATTAGGCATATTTCAGAGCTTTTATTACTAAGTGATTTCCTCCAAACTGGGAGGGAATGAACAACATAAATGTTTTCGTGTTATTGCTATTTGTTCACATAAGTTTGAAGAGGGAATGAGATATACTGATCATAACTTTGAAGTGATTGCTGACTTTTTGC
Organism: Taxidea taxus jeffersonii; assembly: GCA_003697995.1. Lineage (NCBI taxonomy): Eukaryota > Metazoa > Chordata > Mammalia > Carnivora > Mustelidae > Taxidea > Taxidea taxus. The sequence goes on from ML110892.1 coordinate 13,999, forward strand.
ACGTATATGATGAATTTAATTCATTATGTTGCATATGTAGAGTATAATATAAGACGTCATCTTTTAGAAGTTGCTGTGAGTGACAGTCAGCGGAGTTGTTTTAAAGGAGATTATGTAGTTGAAGATCCTGCTTATTCCAGAGGTGGTCAGAATCAGCTGGTTTGAAAGGTTTCTGGAAGAACTCAGACCAAACACTAGATCTGTTGCTTGTGAAGTTATGTGGAATTTTAAGACCTTGGCAGTTTTTTCCCATATTAGAGTTATATGTTGTGATAAATCCTGGCCAGTTGGTGATTCATTGAGGAATTAGTATTGTTTTGTGTGATATTCTCCACTTGCCATGGTGATGACTATCCATGTTCTTGTCTCATGCATTTCATCTCCACTGTTTGTCCCTTGTGAATCTGTAAGAAAAAGAACAAGTAATGCTCAGCAGTATGGAGGATGAGTAGGAGGTCATTGCCATTAGTAATGTACTGAAGTTCAGTATCTAGAACTAGTGTGGTTTAATTGTATTGCTTCGTAATTATTAATACAAATGAACTTAACACGTGTAATTATTATATATCTAAACAAGTACAAAATTTCCTGTTTTTTCTAAAGATTTATTTGTATGTGAGTGCCTTATTTAGACAATTGAAAGACCAAGATTTTATCATTGTACATAAATTGACAATTTGGGATATGCCTAATATTCTAACTCTGAATTTCAACACAGAGATCCATAGTGGCAGTTGGAAAGATTATTCTTTCTTGCTTAGATTTTTAATGGCCTGGATTATGTTTCAGACAAACTTGAACTTTATGCTTTATTTTGATCTGCATGGAGAACGAACCCTTTCTTTAGCAATTTATAGAAAGCTCATTTTTGTTGTGATGACAGACTTTCATACTCTCAGACCAAAGTAGGATGCTAAGGGCTTACAGTTTGCTGCAAAGCAGTTGAAGTTGTTTATAGTTCTTATAAACTAAATTGCAATCTCTGACCTCATGTTTTAAAACATTTGCTCATTTGATGTCTTGTGCTTGACTCAGGAGTTTAAAGTGACATTCAGAAGCCACTAATTAAAGCAAAGTAGAAGCAGTAATGCGAAATGGTTGTTAGGTAAAACAACAAATCAGGTGTAACTGGGTTCTCAGAGACTGCTCCTGGCTGCTTCTTAGGCATGTGACCTACTCTCCCATGTCTTGGTTTTATTATCCTTAAGACAGTAGTAACAGTTTCTACCTCGGGATTGTTTTATGTAAGGATCAAGTATGATCATATATATCGCTTAGCTCGGTGCCTGGTGTGTAGTGAACCACTACGCATTAATTGGAATTACAGAAAAAATTGCCACTGAGAAATAATATTAGTTTTGCTCTATTTTTAGGAGTATATGCAGGAAAAACCCAAAGAAAGCGGCCAAATGTTGCGACAATTTAAGAAGACAGCATTCGTTAGGATGAACAAGGGGCAGGTGGCGGGGGGCTACACGCTTACGATTTTTTCCTGCGCAGGACTCTTGAGTTAACCTTGGACTGTTTACACAGGCAAAGTGACATCAAAGGGCTGAGCAGTTATCTGCAAACTTGATCAGCCTGGCTGTTTCCTTCTCTATACCCTCAGTATCCTCTTAAGATTAGGTTTGGGTGAAGACACAGTAGTATTTAGGAATCGACCATCTCTGCTTAACCTGTACAAACATAAGTTTGTTTTCTGTACCCAGATGTCTGCTGAGAATGTTTTTTTTTTGTAAATTTCAAGGACATTTGGATTTATTTCTATAAAATGTCGAAAAGGTGTGATAAATTACAAACATGTTACCAATTTCATTTACCTCTTCATACTGATTACTAAATTTGATAAATTAGATACCGTTCTATTCAAGGGAGAATTACCGCAGAAGAATGTTTTTTCTTTGGTTTTATAAAACTTAAACACTGGTTAATCTCTCAGTCTTCATATTCTTGGACTTAGAGGATAATCTCATAGGAGAAAACACTTGCCAGCTGGTTGTGGACCCTCCAGAATTTACCACAGAAGGAGCTGGGGGCCACCGTTTTGGTCACCAGTGTACGTTCGTCTTAACCACTAGTTGTCTTGTGCAGAAATGTTAGGTTTAATATAGGTTCCCCCAGTACTCTTGGAAACACTTCGCCTAAATCACAAAATCTTTCTGTGGAGGGTAACAAATTAGGGAGATAGCACAGTCTTGAAGGTAGTAGCACCTAGGAGTGAATCCATGCGTCCATTCTGTAAAATTGAGTCACCCTGCATGCACTTCTGTTTTCTTGGTGGTTTGCGTATTTTGTTCCTTCATGGTCTGTTTTTTCTAGCTTGCCTGATATAGGAGACACCAAAGGGCTATACAATAAGTTCAGACTTTCCAGTGGGATGGTAATGTTGTCGAGTTGAAATTCTGCATTACTGATATATAAGGTTTTCATCACTAATGTATTCATTTAAAATATAAACCAAAAAATGTTACCAAGGGAACATGATTTTATGGAAGAGAATGTCCCTGTTAATTTATCATGCCATTTCCAAAAAGGGCTTTGTGCTTCTCACATAAAATTGGGACTGTGTACATTTACTCTTTCTAACTTGAATTTTAAATAATACTGGTATTTTGAAAATGCAGACTATATATATTCTTAATATCCTTTTAAGAAGGTGGAGATAGATTGTTTTCTCCAATTTTCTGTCCTATTTAAAATTTAGCTGTTACATCCAGCTGTAGATAGGCAATAATAATCTACTCTGGGTGTAAACTTGATTTTCTTTATTGAGATATGTATCATTTATCATTTATTAAATGAGTGAGTCAGGAAATCAGAAGACGGTCAAAAATGTCTGAGTTACCAGTTTTTTATTTGTAGGCAAAGTGTATCGAAATATCTTAATATGATACAATTGTGCTTTATCATTCTGAAAACTCAGGATACACCTTACTCATATCATTGTGAGTCTTTCCAGAAAGAAAAGAGATGCTACAAGTTTTGTGCACAATAATGCAAATTAGCTAAAACAAATAGTATGTTTTGGAGAAAGTTAAAAGTAGCTTTAGATAAAGGTTGAGAAACGGGAGTGTGTGTGTGTGTTTTTTTTTTTTAAGGTAAAAGCATATGTGTTTTACACCTATTTTAATGTTCACAGCTTCTTCTCATAAAAGTGCCAGAAGTTGTTTTGTGCTTTTAATGGATTTTTTATTTATATACCTTATTTTTGTTATTTTTACTTTGAGTGGAATGTTCATTAACGTAAATTGTATTTATTTTTATACTTTAATTTTCACTAGTTTTGCTTCTAGGCAAAAGGCAAAATAAACTTTTCATCTTAAAAGAAATCTAGTTTGATCTTTATTTACCAACAAAAGGACCACTGAGGGATAGATACGGAAAAATCTCTGGGCAAAACATCAATACTGTAATAATCTTTTTTATAATTAAAAGCCCCATGAAAAGCGTGTCTACTATTTAATGTGTAACCCATACCAGCCTTGGCCAGCATTTGATTTTGCAGCAATCAGGCTTTTCAGGAAGGGAGAGTTCACGGGAGCTGGAGTGCTCTCAGGTGAGTAGGAGCTGGCAGCCTACTGGGGGCCAAGGGGAGGGAATGCCCAGGTTGAAGCGCACATCAAAGCTGCAGATCGTAATTAGCACGCTTCAAGGGCCAGGTCTTGCTGCTGCCACTGCCTCCTGGTCCAAGGTGAGCGCCCTGAACGCGCCTCACTTTCCCCTCTTCCTGAGGAGAGCCTGCACTGTGTACTCGCAAAGAGCCGATCACTTTTCCTGGGGCCTCCCTTCAACTGTGGTTCATTTCATCTGCCGGGAATGGTGCACATTGAAGATGTGACTGGGGGCCCTCCCTACTCATCCGGACTCACACGGGGCTGAAAACAAGCCCCCCCCCCCGCCCCCAATGAAAAGTAGCAGTTGTACAAAAATCAGCAAATGGAGGTGGAATGCTTTACCACTGAGGGACCACAGCGGGCACACGCATGGGTTATAAAAATAAAAGAAACAAGAATCACTGTGTTCTATGCCTGAAACTAATACCACACTGTATGTTAAGTGGAATTAAAAACAAAACAAAACAAAAACCCCAACCCAGTCTAAACAACAACAACAACAAACCCCAAAAACAACAGAAGGGAGACTTGCTGAATACAGCAAGTCAAACTGGAATCGGGCCCGCGCCGGTGAGCACGCGCAGGCGACAGCCGCTGGCCCTGGAGACCAAGGCGCTCAAGCAAGGTGCACCGCGATCCCGGGCCGGCCCGACGGCGCGCGGCTTCGGGGGGTCTCCGAGCGCGCGTCCCCACACCCGAGCGCCGGTGTCTCGTGTCCCGGGTGACCACGCCAGACCCGGCGCGCGGAACTCCCCGGTGCGGTGGGAGGGCCGGGAGTGCGGTATTGCGCTGTTTCCCGGAGAATGTGGTTCACGCGCTGTCAGGAGACGCAAGCGAGCCCGAGGGGGCGAAGCGGGGGACGAGCTGGCCACCCGCAGCGGCTCCCGAACCCCGGCGCTGATGTCAGAGGTTTGCTGGGAGGGGCCGTCAAGCGGCTGCACAGCGCCTGACACGGTAAGCAGGCAGTACACGGCAGCTCCTAGGAAAACATCGGATTTTTTTAAATCCGAGAAAACACTGCAACACCTAAGTTCTGTGGTCGAAACGGGGATCCACCTTTACGGGAACGTACAGCTTTGCCAAATTAGGTGACTTCCCTAGGAGGTTTAGCTCCAGCTGAAGGCGGTCATCTCGGACCCACGGCGGCCTTTAGAGGCCCGGGATAGTCCCGGGAAGGGGGGACAGCAGGGGAAAGCAGCGGCGGGGTAAGAACGGCGCCTATCCCAGGCCAACAGCGAATTAGCTGTAAATGCGCGCGAACCCCAGACACCCTCTCCTCACCCCTAGCCACGGTTAAGGTCTTCGCTGCGTCCGTGTCCTACTCCTTCTCCGCCCCCAGAGGGCGCTGGTGGGCTAGGCAGCCGGCGGTCCCTTCCCACACCTGGAGCTCATCCACGCTGCGGCACGCCTCCTGGGGGGGGGGGGGGAGCCTACGATTGCCCTTCACAATCATGGCGTCGCGGATACCGCAGTGGATACGCGTCCGCTCCTTACTATCATGGCATCTAGGCCGGCGCTCCGCAAGTGTACCTGGCCGGTCGCCGTTGTGGAATGATGGACCTTCCGGGGAAGTAGGCCCACCCCTCACGATCATGGCGTCTGACACGAGCTTCGGTAGTGTATTTGATTCTCGCAGTCACGGACCATTCACCGGAAGTGTGCCTGCCCCTTACAATCACGGCGCCCACGATCGGCCCAACCTCGGGTCTTCGATGCTGGTGCCCATTCCAGTAACAATAATGCCGGTGGACGTGGCAGCCTGGGATGTAAGGGAAGGCATCCATCGGGAGAGCCCCTGTCCTTTACAGTCATGTCACTGGCAGACAGCAGAGCCTGGATTTTGCAACACTGGCGTCCTCCTCCTTAACTATAACGCTCGCAGACGGTATAGCCTAGGCTTTGAAGGAATTGTGCCCCTCACAATCATGGCGTCAGTGAACGGCACAACGGAAGTGCATGTGCCCCTCACAATCATGGCGCTCTCGAAGCTCCGCGGGAGGGCACCTGCCCCTCACAAGCATGGCGCTCCCACCGGGCAGCGGGGGAGCATCTGCCCGTTACAATCATGGCGGCCAGAGAGGGGCGGGGCGAGGCGGTGTCTGGAAAGGAGAAAAGGGCCGGCTGGCCGGGTGCTGGTGCTCATGTGACTAGGAAGATGGCCGTCTTTCCCTGGTAAGGAAGAAGCGGCGGGTGGTCTTTGGAGAGGGGCTATTTTTGCTGTCTCTGAGTTTGTCTCTGCGAGTGTGAGCGTGTGCGTGCGAGTGACTGAGAATTGCTCTCTTCCGCCGGTGCTGGTGGCGTCTCCCATCGCATCCGCGGTGGTTTTGACTGCAGAATCCACGGCCACCACGCCGGTCCAGGGGAGGTCCCTCAGGCAGGACGGGTGGAATCTTGGTTCCCTCCCGGGTACTCCTTCCCTGCACCTTTCAGGCCCCTCTCTCCATTCATTCCGTAAAGAAAACTCCAGTACCCCGGCTGCGTGTTCCCCAGGTTCTGGGGCGCTGCGTGCAGGAAAGGGAATGGTGGAGTCAGCTCTGAGTCTGGATGATACGCGACACCTGGCTGTTTGCTCTGCTACTCAGCTCTCCTGGAGCACTCTTGATTTTCTCATCTATGGAATGGCTTCCGTTCGTCCCGCGGCGTGCAGGGCCCCGCGCCTGGCCACTGCGGGTGCAGAGCCTTCACACGTACGCCTTGGCCTCAAGGAGTTGACAGTTGAATGGAGCAGGCACACAGAACGGAAGGGTCTCCAAAGCAGGCATTGGGATGAGGCATACCCTCACCTGGGGGCTCGGGGAAGGCTTAGCAGGGGCAGAGTCTTAAATTGGGTTTTGGAGGATGAATAGGAGCTCGTAACAGGCAGGACCAACATGTGCTTTGGCTGACCGGCCTGTCAGGGCTCTCCTGACTGGAGTGATTGGGCCTGTGTGCGCCCGGGAAGTCAGCAAAATGTGACGGTCACAGTGGGATTATTTATTTGGGATGTGCGTTCTACCATGCATCTCAGAAAGGGAGATCGTTTTCTGATCTTTCTTTCGAAGTGATGTGAAGTGGTTTACCTTGAAGGAGTGAGTGAGCAAATGAAAGAATATACAGCCCTAGCCTCTAAAATAAATACAGCCTTCTGATTTTATGCTTGATAAAAGCTGCCTTCCGTATTCCCTGCAGCTGGCTAACATGCAGCGATTTCCTTCCAAGCTCTTGGTACGCTAAATGGGAATTGGATGCCACTGAGTTTCCTTGGATCTCATCACGTGAAGCACATTTTAGGGTATCATTAAGGCTTAAAAAACCAAAACCAATGAGAAACACCTGGCCTCAATTAACTTGTCGAATTTTTCAAATGAGAAAATCCAGGAAGATACTCTTTCAATCTTTTAATCCCAGTACATTTTTACCTGCAACTTTAAATCACAAACAGAGGTGCCATAAACCTCTTAACATCTGGGGTCTGCACAGCTCCTGATCTGGCCAATTCCAGATGCTGGGTGCTCTTTAAAAGGGACCAAGGGGCACCTGGGTGGCTCAGTCCATTAAGCACCCGACTCTTGATTTCCGCTCAGTGCATGATCTCAGGGTCGTGACCTGGAGTCCTGCATCCAGCCGGGCTTCAGCAGAGAGTCGACCTCTGTCCCTCCCCCTTCCTGGCGTGCGTGCACTCTCTCTCTCAATAAATAAATAATTTTTTTAAAATAAAGGGACCCAGTTTTAATCTTTTCTTGCCTTGCATGGAGCTTGGCAGATAGTAGGTGCTCAGTAATATTCTGTGGCATGAATGAGGAAACAGAAGGTCTGCAGAGAAGAAAGGGGTCTCTTTCGTTAAATTTGACATTTACGGGATCTTTTTTGTGTGCACCAGGCTCTATTTTAAGTGCTTAGTGTGCAGCATCTCATTTAGTCCCCCAAACAGCCCCATTTTTCAGGTGAGTAAGTGGAGGCAGAGAGGTGAAGCAGTCAGTTAGCCTAAAATCCCGTGGCCTGCGAGGAGCCTGAGGGTTGGAGCCCAGTGGCTGTGTGGAGCTCTTCACCATTCCCCGCAGCTGGACCTCCAATCCAGGCCCTGGGCTGCGGGTTCTGGGGTGCAGGGCTCCCTAAACCCCGCTATGTTGTCATGGGTCTCCCCAGAATGCCTCTTTCCACCCACACTTTTTATTTTGTCCGGGGCTAACATCTGTAATGTCCAGCACGCCCTAGGTCACCTTCCCTGTTTAATCTTGTAATCCTCTAAAAGCACCTGCTTTTTAGTCAAGAATTTCTCCACCACTTTGAGTAGCCAGTGGCTCCGCGCAGCCAGGAGTAGAGGTGGGAAAAGTTGGCGTTGTTTCTTTGGCAGCCGTCAAGGACCCACGCGAGCCTTTAGCGTTGAGGGGAGCTGGGGTCATGGGGAATTTTTATCAGGTCCGTCTGCTCTGTTGAGTGGAAAAAGCCAAGTAGGGATGTTGGGGAAATGCCCGCTGGGGGGCGCTGTTGGCCTTACCAAAGACCCAGGCCTTGAAGACCAGGCTTCAGCATCTCAAGTTGGGAAACCATTTAGGAGCCAAGAACAAATTTGAGGAAAAACAATGGAAGTGATAGAAAAATCAACAGATCGCTGTTTGACATGGAATTTCTAAAAGGATAAATGTTTCTTCTTTTTCCCCAGAATTATTTCCTCCTCCCCTCAAACTTAAAAAATTTATTTCAAAGCTTGGTCCTTTAAAAAAAAAAAAAAATAGGGCACCTGGGTGGCTCAGTGGTTTAAAGCCTCTGCCTTCAGCTCAGGTCATGATCCTGGGGTCCCGGGATGGAGCTCCACATCGGGCTCTCTGCTCGGCAGGGAGCCTGCTGTCCCCGCCCCCCCGCCACCTCTCTGCTTCCTTGTGATCTCTGTCAAATAAATAAAATCCTTTAAAAAAATAAAAAAAATAGACAAAAGTAGACAATTGTTTAAGGTTCTCAAGATGACCCACAGATGGTCTACAGAGCTCCTGCACCTGAGAATTGGGCTGCCTCAGTTTGCTTGTGTCCCTAAGCACTCTGTGCTGTCACCTCAACTCGGTAAGCCTCAGCTTCTCTATCTCCAAAATGGGCGTAATAAGAGCGCCTGCATCAGGGGGTTGGTTAAATGAGGGAGGGCAGGGAAAGGGCTTGGCCTGGATCCTGGTATACTGTCAGCACATAAGAAATGAGAACTATTACTTTATTCTGCATATCAAGTTACCCTACTCTTTTGATACTGTGCTTTTCTCAGCTGCTGATTGATTTGTTGACGATTATGACAGGGATGAAAAACATTAGCAACCAATTTCAGGTCCGATTACATTTCTACTCATTCTATTAAACCTTTCAAAATTCTATTGATAAAGTTAAGAATGATCTGAAAAGAGGAAAAGCATCATTTGACTTTTAAATTCCGTTATGGCTGCTGATGGGTGTTACTCCACTGGGTGTTACTCCACTTTATTTATTTTGGAGGTCTTTGCTTATTTTATAAATCCAGGATTGGCTGGCCACATGGCACAGGGAGTTAGAGCATTTTATGTTTCTCGAGATGAGGACCGGGTGTGTTTGGTGTGACAGCAGAGGCATTAGGCAATATATCGTGATAGGGTTTTTCCTTTCAAAAAATAAAAAGTAGAGCTCTACCCGTGTTGTTGACTGGCCTTCCTCCGTTCCTTTTCTCAGAGCCACAGTTAATTTAGAAAGGGATAGTCATGAAATGACCTGGGATCTCCGTTCTCTTGTACTGAGTTCGGTTTCTGGGTTAGTAGAGCTCAGTAAAACTGACAGGTTGCACAGCGCAGCTGGATTTGGGGTTCCTGCAAGGACTAATGAATCCCCGGGGCTGGGAATGGGGTGGGATCGGGGTGGGAGGGATGGAGGCCGAGGAACCTCTATGCTCTTTGAGACCCTGTGTATTTTCCAAGTTTTTAAAACCTGTTTCCCGGGGCGCCTGGGTGGCTCAGTCGTTAAGCGTCTGCCTTCGGCTCAGGCCGTGGTCCCAGGGTCCTGGGATCGAGCACTGCATCGGGCTCCCTGCTCTGAAGGAAGTCAGTTTCTCCCTCTACCTCTCCCACAACTTGTGCTCCCTCTCTCTCAAATAAAATCTTAAAAAACAAAACCTGTTTCCCTTTTGATGAACCCTCTGGCTTTCAGACATTTCTCTCTTCTTGATTTTTACCGAAGTTCTTCAAGAGCAGCCAAGCTGCTCCTGCAACACTGGGCTGGGAAATGTCCGCACCCACATACCCCATTTCATGGCTCCCAAGTTCCGCCTTCCGCAGAACACCAGGACATGTGCGCAGTCTGGCCAAGCTCCCTGCCACGTTATGACAGGATTCACCTTTCTTGTCCAGTAACCTGGTCCCGTTTCCATCTGAGGCCTCACTAGACTTGACATTCACCGTCCAAAGTTCTAGCAGCTTCTGTTTACAATCAGTGGCGTGTTCTGGAGGAGGGTCAGGGCTTTCTCTGCAGCTCTCCTGCCTCTCTGCCAGCCCTTGTGACAGTCGCCCATGGGGCTTTTCTTTTCTTTTCTTTTTTTAAAAGATTTTATTTATTTATTTGACAGAGATCACAAGTAGGCAGAGAGGCAGGCAGAGAGAGAGGGGGAAGTAGGCTCCCTGCTGAGCAGAGAGCCCGATGTGGGGCTCGATCCCAGGACCCTGAGATCATGACCTGAGCTGAAGGCAGTGGCTTAACCCACTGAGCCACCCAGGCGCCCTCATGGGGCTTTTCTAGTCTGTCTTGCAAAACCCTTCCAGCCTGTACCCGTTCCGGTTCCTGAGCTGCTTCCTCATTTTTAGGTATTTTCGGTATACCCCCACTTCTCAGTCCCTGTTATCTGTCTTAGTCCATTTGGGCTACTGTAAAAAAAAAAAAAAAAAATCACAGGGTAAACTTATAAACAAAAGGATTTGTTTCTCCTGGGGGCTGAAAGTGTGGGATCCTGACACGTGCACCATGTGTCTTCACAGGATGGGGGGGCTCCCTGGGGTCCCTGTTCTCAGGGCTCTGATCCCCCTCATGAGACTCCTCTCTTGTGACCTCATCATGTCCTGAAGGCCCATCTCCTCTAACACCATCATCTTTGGGGGTAAAGATTTGAGACCTTAAGCACCTCTTTTCTGCTAGTTGTTGTTAATTTTACATGTATTTTAAATACCACAAGTTATTTTTGGCTGTCACTAATCCAGTTTTACCCACACCTTTATCTTTTATTACTGTAAAGTAGGTATGGGTATATATGAGTGTGTATATATTACGTATGTTTTGTTTTCAGTTGGGATCACTTTGTTTCCACATGTAGCCTTTTTTCTTTTTTCTTTTTTTTTTTTTTAGCATAGTTTGCTGTATCTGCTGGTCTCTGTTTTTCTTTGACTGGAAACTCTTTAGCCCTTAATGACAGGATTTTTGGTTGGCAGGTCATTTCCTTGGGACCACCCCTTTGTCTGCTGGCTGTCATCTCTGCTGAGACAGCAATCATTCTTTGAAAATAGGGTCTCTTTTTCCCTTCTAAGAAATCCTCTCTTTAGTTTTTAGCCATTTTACTACAAAAGCCCCAAGTCTGGCTTTAGTTGTGCTTTTGTACGGGTCCTGCTTGGGGCACAGGTGTTTCTTGAATCTGTAGCTTGATGTCTTTCATTTCAGCGTCATCCCTTTGAACACTGCTTCTGCCCATTCTTTCTCTCTTCCCCTTTAGGGTTCCAGTTGTATGTGTGTTAGACCTTCCCTTCCTGTCCCTTAGCGCCTTTCCCGCCGTTTACTGTGCTTCCCATCTGTCTGCTCCGTGTGCATCAGTGTGGAGACTCTTTGCCCTCTTCTGTCTCATGATCCCTTCACAAGATGGATGAAAACCATGTTCTGTTTGCTTCCTGCTTGGCTTCCTTCTCTGGCTTTATATAGCTTTTGTGAACCTTTTGTGGGGAAACCCAGGGCCCAATCTCCGTTCCCTGCACCCACTTCTCTTGAGAAGTTCTTCCTTCAAGCCCCGGTGGTCTTGGGGGAGAGGCGGGGGAGGGAAGTTGACTTGACGTCACTGAGCGTCCTTGGTTCTGGTGTGTGGACTTAAGGATCCCGGATGCCTTGACAGCTACTTAGACCTTGAACTGAGTGTTAGAATCCTATTGAGCATTTCTCGGTCTTGGTAGAAGTACCGTTCTGCTGTAAACTGCCATAACCTTGAGGAAGTCTGAGCAAACAGTTCGAGTGTGTTCTTTGTGTCCCTCAGCTGATCCTTGTGTGGGTTTTGCTATCTTCCAGGCATTCCAGGAGCAGGAACTACAAGGCTGAGTTTGCGTCATGCCGGCTGGAGGCTGTGCCGTTGGAGTTTGGGGACTATCACCCCCTGAAGCCCATAACTGTAAGTTTCTCAAGCGCTCCTTACCTGATACTCTCACTCCACAAAATTACAGACCTGGTTCTGGGGTCTTTCCCATTTGCCCACAGTAGCTGGTTTTGCATATTTATTTCTGCTAGTTTTTTATTTCCTTTTTTTTGTGACGTTGACCTCACCCACCATCGTGTGCATTCTGCCCTTTCTCATCTTTGCGAGGCCGACAGGAGCATGGGGTGCCTTTGTTCCTGATGCGGACCTTCTTACTTTGCCCGTGTGGAACATTAAGCATCTCTCTGATTTCCCGTAGAGGATGCTGCCCTGAATAGCATCTTGGTCTACTTGTGAGTGATTAAAAAAAACGAAAAGCAGGCAAGGGGTGTAGACGGTCCCTGTCTTTGGGGATCGCGCTGTTTGGTCGGCAAGGAGTAGAAGCTGTGTGTGTGTCACTGTGCGTGGGAATGAGGACGACAGACACAGACCGCTGGATACCAAGGACGTGAAGTTTCCTAACGGCCGAGAATCTGAGAATGCACAGAGGCCATTACGTAAAGCAAGAGATCCTAGATGGAGCTTCTGCCCCCCAGTGCCCCTCCAGGCCCCTTGGGCTTGTGTGACCATGACTGACCCGCTGGTGGGTCGGTTCTGTTCTCAGGAGCTCACTTGTGTGGAGACCGAGCCCTGGGCGGGCACCGCGCGGCTTAGCGACACAGCATCTGGGAGACTCTCTGCCAGCGGGGCTGCGGGTCCCTCCCTGACCCACTCTGGTGACTCTGGTGACTGAATGGGTTGGGGTAGTGCCTGGCCTGGGAGCTGGTAGCAGTGCCCACGCCACCAGCCCTGCAGGGGCTGCAAGTCAGGGAGGGCTGCTTTCCCAAAGACAACATGGACTGTGAGCCTGGGGAACAGAGGGACAGATGCTAGGCAGACAGATCGACAGATATGCACCAGCAGGAGGCGCTTGACCAAATCACCGAGGTTGGTGTCATGGCATCAGACCCTACGGGTTTAGGTCAAGGTCTCCAATAAGCCTGGCCTTGCTTGAGACACCCACCGCAAATTTGGGGGACCCCAGGCCACCTGTGCTTCTGAGCAGTTGGCTGCATATCCAGGTGTTCCCTGAGATCTCCCTTGGGCTCGACACTGGGCTCGAAGGACTCACAGAACTCAGGAAACTGCTGTCCCTACAGTTTTATATAAAGGATACAAGTGAGAAGCAGCCAGCTGAGAGACACTTAGGTTGAGGTCCGGGAAGGTTTGGGACCACAGGGAGCTCCGTGTCCTCTGCCAGTGGACACGTCGTGTGTCCAACCAGGAAGCTCCCCAGAGCTTTGGTGCGTCCACACTTCCTATTGGGGATTTTATTACATTGGCGTGGAGGAGTGATTCCTTGGCCACGTTCTCGAACGCCATCCGCATCTCCCTCCCCTGAGGTCAGGCTGATAGCACCTGGCTGTGCTCACAGGCTTGGTCATCGTCGTGAGCAGCCCCCATGCTGTGGTATCTCATTAGCTAAACTCCAGTATGACCCAGAGGCTTGTGAGTGACAGACACTCCAAGGATGAGAGCCCCCTTCCCCAGAACCCAGGGACAAAGGCCAGCCAGCTTGTCTTTTATCCAGCCCTCTTTGTCATCCTGTTACATCCCATCCTCCTCTCTCTCTCTCTCTCTCTCTCAGGACAGGTTTCCTCTGCCTCCTTGTGGATACCATCCCAAAGTGTCCATTACTGTCCCTCTGCCCCTGCCCCTGGGTTTTCATAGCTTCCTCATTTTAAGAGGGGAGTGGAGGGCAACTAGCCCTTCTGGAATGTGGTCCTATTTTTAGCAGAGAGACTGGTTGGATCCTCTTGGCTCAAGGGTTCACTTCTGGTCCTGTCATCTGGAGTTGGGGACAGTTGGAGGCGAGTGGAACAAAGACATAGCTTCACACCCCAACACATGCCCCCACCCCCAGGACTACCAGCAGGTGGCACTGGGAATTTCTCGGAAAAGGAAACTTTTCGTCATCGTCACCACTGCTTTGCGGTGATGACACAGCTCAGCAGCACCCCTGAGACTGTGCAGAGCGTGACAACCCTGGGATCTCGCAGTCCCCGCTTCATGACCCTCCCTAGACCCTTGCCACTCGTGGATGGTCTGACAATATTGTGAAGATGGGGTTTCTGATGCAGTAGGTCCTGGAGGAGCCCTAGAGTCCACGTTTTCGAGCAGCTCCCTGGTGATGCAGATGCTGCCTGTCCCGGGACACACTTTGAGTAAGAGGGCCCAGCGGGGGTGCAGTTAGAGCTCAGCTCCCGGGTCCCGATGGCCCTGTCTCTTCCTCACCCCTACTCTGCGCCTTCCATTCCTCCGTATCTAGGGTTCTGAGTCATGTCTGTTTGTCACAGAAGATAAGCCTCCCTGCTCCAAGCAAGGGTCTCTTCAATGAAGGGACTGAGCGAAAGCACATGTGAGTATTTCTCTGGGAAAAGTCTTGGGAAATTTGCACTCAACCCCTCGGGTTCCCCCCACAGGTCACGGAGTCGAAGACCAAGAAAGTGAGCCGGAAAGGGAGCTCTTCCTCCACGTCCTCGTCATCCTCCAGCTCCGTGGTGGACCCGCTGAGCAGTGTGCTGGATGGGACCGACCCCCTCTCCATGTTCGCAGCCTCGGCGGACCCCGCAGCCACGGTAACACGGCCGCTCGTGGTGGGTTCTGCGGGGGCTGCAGCTTCTCATCTTTTTGTTTTCAATGTGCAGGGGTCCCGCAGGGGGCAGGGGGGCGTTTTGTTTGTAACAGTTCTGCTGACCGAGCTGCCCACGAGGTCCGGCTCTTGGAGGCCGCTCCGCCCCAGGAGAGGCTGGAGCCGATCCTGGAAGCTTCTTCCTTTCTTTATGGAGGCACTTCAAAACTCATTTGTGGTTTTAATTTCACCCTTATAATTCCTTTATTTATTTATTCTTAGGTAGTTATGTAGGTAAATCGCTGATTTTCCACGTAAGAGAGTTAAGCACTGCCAATGAAGCCCGCATCCTCTTAACCGCCTGTGAGGTCATCAGTGATCAGTGTTTTCAGTGTCTCTTCAATCACTTTGTATCACCTTGTATTTTCTTTTCTTTATTTTTTTAAAGATTTTATTTATTGGATGGGGCGTCTGGGTGGCTCAATTGTTATGTGTCTGCCTTTGGCTCAGGTCATGATCCCAGGGTCCTAGGATTGAGCCCTGCCTTGGGCTCCCTGCTCAGTGGGAAGTCTGCTTCTCCCTCCCTCACTCTCCCTGCTTGTGTTCCCTCTCTTGCTGTCTCTCTCTCTCTCTCTCTCTCTGTCAAATAAATAAGTCTTTGGGGAAAAAAAAAAGGTTTTATTTATTAGAGAGGGAGCGCACATGCATACACAAGCAGGGAAGCAGCAAGCAGAGGGAGAAGGAGGCTCCCCGCTGAGCAGAGAGCCCGATGCAGGGCTCCATCCCAGGGCCCTGGAATCCTGACCTGAGCCGAAGGCAGACGCTTAACCCACTGAGCCACCCAGGCGCCCCTTCTCTGTATTTTCTTAGGGATCTATCTACAATAGCAGTTTCTGAGTATTTATACACATATTCCTGTATGAGTAATCAGATTTGCTGACCACGTGGCAGGCATTTTCTCAGTGCGTCCCGAGTGCTCACGCTGTGCTGCCGTGTGACAGGTGTTCTGAAGGGGCCTCCAGGAAGGAGGAGCGTGGATGCACTGACTTTAAGCCCAGCCAGGCTGACTTCAGAATCCGCTCTGAACCATTGTTCCGGGCTGGCATTGCCCACCTCCATGTACTTTTTTTTTTTTTTTTAACCTGACAGGGTGTCTTAGAGAACTTTCTGTGTTCATACTTAGGGAACAATCTTTTTTTTTTTTTTTTTTAAGATTTTA
>ML110892.1:32392-55109 GCA_003697995.1 Taxidea taxus jeffersonii
AGGCAGAGGGGTAGGCGGCAGGCGGGGGGGTGGGAAGCAGGCTCCCCGCTGAGCAGAGAGCCCGATGTGGGGCTCGATCCCAGGACCCTGGGATCATGACCTGAGCCGAAGGCAGAGGCTTTAACCCACTGAGCCACCCAGGCACCCCAGGAACAGGATTTCTTATAGATCACAACATCACAGCTAATGTTGCCCCAACTCCTGGGCTCCGTGCACTCCCCTCATTGTGCCAGTGTTAGTTGGGAGAAAACTGTGCTGATTGATTTCTCAAAAAAAGTGTCAAGAATCCGGGGCTTCAGCACAGCTCAGGGGAAGAACTGAAACTGTGGAGCCCTGTGTCTGGGGACGACTCAGTTAGGGGGTGAGGAGCCTCTCCCCACCCCCAAGAAGGTGTATTTTTTGCTGTGGCTCTGGTTTTCTTCCAGAACTGGAAGTTCACTGTTTCTTTGGGGGGCCACAAGGCAGAGTGGTTGACACTGAGCTGAGACCCGAGACTGGCCAGGGAAAGCAGGGCAATGGCTGGGTTACTGGTATTACTGAGGAGAACGAGGTTCAGGAACTTAAACCAAAACCCTCAGTGACGTAGGTGGGACTGATGTTTCTCTCTTGACCCTGAAAAGCAGCCGGGAGGTGGGTGGTCTAGGGCTGGAACGGCAGCTCTTTCTGTCCTGCCCTATCCAGTGTCCCCTCATGACCAAGTTGTTGGAAGAAGGCAGAGGGAAAGTAGGATGGACCCTCGCTCATTTGAGGACCCCTCCGAGAGTCCTGCATAGACATACCCCATTGAATTTGTCTTTTTTTTTTTTTTTTTAAGATTTTATTTATTTATTTGATAGAGAGATCACAAGTAGGCAGAGAGGCAGGCAGAGGAGGAGGGGAAAGCAGGCTCCCCACTGAGCAGAGATCCCGATGCGGGGCTCGATCCCAGGACCCTGAGATCATAACCTGGGCTGAAGGCAGAGGCTTAACCCACTGAGCCACCCAGGCGCCCCGATTGAATTTGTCTTGAAGGTCATCACAGGCCGGACACAGGTAGAAGGACGCTGGGAAGTGGGGACCATTGTGCCCATCAGAAATCAGGGCTGCGAGTAGGAAGGAAGCGGTGGGAAGGCTCTGCCCCATCCGTCTCCTCCCGGCTTCCTCAGGGCTCGCATCAGGTGAGGGGCTGCGGGCAGAATCGCCGGACTAGGCATTTTATTCCGATGCTCTGAAAGCATTGAGTTACTTGAGAGCGGTGATTTTCGAAGCAGGAGTAATTTTACCCTCCAGGGGACACACCACAACGTCTGGAGGCATTTCTGGTTGTCACAGCTGTGTGGGTGTGACTGGTATCTAGTGGGCAGAGACCAGGGACGCTGCTAAAGGTCCTGCGGTGCCCACCACCCCCACCCCCTGCCTGGCTTTTCAAGTCCAGAATGTCAGTAGCGCCAAGGTCGTGAAACCCTCATCGAGGGTAAGCCAAAGGCCACCCCCGACACCAGTGTCCCCAAAATTGTGCCACTTGGTGGCTCACTTTGAGTGTTGTGAATTGTGTGGAAATTTGAATGTGCTGTAGTTTCTAGTAGAAGTCCAACGCGCTGTCCACGGCGCTACGGAGCCAGCCATAGTTTCTGGTGAGCTGTGTTTTCCTCCTTTGATTAAAGAGTTCTGTTCTCCATGTGGGTTAGTAAGTAGCCTTTGTCAGAAAACACTGAGTCGGGGCGCCTGGGTGGCTCAGTGGGTTAAGCCTCTGCCTTCGGCTCAGGTCATGATCTCAGGGTCCTGGGATCGAGCCCCGCATCGGGCTCTCTGCTCAGCAGGGAGCCTGCTTCCTCCTCTCTCTCTGCCTGCCTCTCTGCCTCCTTGTGACCTCTCTCTCTGTGTCAAATAAATAAATAAATAAATCTTTAAAAAAAAAAAAAAGAAAAGAAAACGCGGAGTCGTGTTGTCCTCGTGCTCCTTGAGTGATTAAGTATCTTCCAGGTTTCCTTTGTTGTTGTTGAAGAAACTAGTCAATTTAAAATACTAACAAATTATTTTTGCCTCTGCAGAATCTGTTCATGGGATCCGAAAAAGGTGAGTTTTTGTTGCTGTTACTGGCTCGACGGGGAATTCTCCCATAAGCTTTTGTATAATTTCACAGAGGAAAAGTCTGTGGTGTCCTGTCTGGTGTTTAATTCCAGTAAAGCTCTTCTTTCCTCAGTCATGTACGGACTTTGTAGAGTTGGAATACAGACTTAGGGGATGAATGGGGGGAAGAAAAAGACCAAAGGAATTTCTAGGAGTAAAACAGGAGCTCCCTGTCTGATTTTACAGAGCAGTAGCAGTCTTCTCTCGGGTGCCTCCTCACCCTCTGGGGAATCGTTAAAATTCTCCTTTTTGGAGACCCCGTTACTTTGCCTTAGGTCTGACCCCCGCCCCTCACACCCCATGGTGAGAAGGCAGATACGCTGGGGACGGAGTCACAGTCTTAGTGGCCACTGTTCCCTAAACACTGTAGTCCTCCCTTTCTTCTGCCATGACACACAGTCAGAATCTCTGGACCAGCGTGCCTCGAACTAGCTTTGCCGCAGGCTCATCTGAGCAGCTTTCAAACAAAAACGCACTGCGGGGGGGCGCCTGGGTGGTTCAGTGGGTTAAAGCCTATGCCTTCGGCTCAGGTCGTGATCCCAGGTCCTGGGAGCGAGCCCTGCATCGGGCTCTCTGCTCAGTGGGGAGCCTGCTTCCTCCTCTCTCTCTGCCTGCCTCTCTCCCCACTTGTGATCTCTGTCTATCAAATAAATAAATAAAATCTTTAAAAAAAAAAAAAAAAACGCACTGCGGGTCGCACTCCACTTGCTGAATTTATCTCGAGGAGCGGGACCCAGGTATTGCCTTTTTTTTTTTTTTTTTTTTTAAATAAGTCTGTTTATTTGAGAGAGTGTGAGCATGCGGTGGGGAGGGGCAGAGGGAGAGAGAGTCCTAAGCGGACGCTGTGCTGAGTGCAGAGCCCAATGAGGGGCTCATTCTCATGATCCTGCGATCACAACCTGAGCCAAAACCAAGAATTGGATGCTTAACCGATTGCACCAGCAGGACACCCCTGCAAATTGCTTTTTTTGGAGCTCCCAAGTGATTCTGAAGCAGCTGTCACAGCTCATGAACCCCCAGGGTGCAGATGAGCACAGCTGTGGTTTCTCTGCAGATCACTAGTATGGCAGCTGCCCCCCTCCCTGGTCCTCTGCAGGTGGGAGCAACACTTCAGTCATCAGGAGAGTGGGGGCACCTTTGCTAGGGCTGTAACTTTGACCCCAAACCGTGAAAAAGTAAGTTCTACTGTTGGATATCTTCCAGTCTGCAAACATCAGAAAGACTGATGAGATCACTCGCTGGTGAGAATGGATAGCAGGAGGGCTCTCATGCTGCCAGTGGGAGTGTAGAGCACTCTCGTGGTATCTATTAAATTGAAGTTGGGCCAACCTTGTAACTCAGCAATTCTATTAGGATGTGCTCTAGATCAGAAATCAGCAAACTGTGTTCTGCAGGCCAGATCTGGCCCCCTGTTTAAGCTTGTAAATAAAGTTTTATTGGAACCCAGCCATGCCTGGTTGTTCCACTATTACCTGTAGCTGCTGTCGTGGCAGAGATGAGTACCTGGGACAGACTACGACTCAGAACCTGAAATGCTTACATCTGGCCCTTCCTTAGTTGGAAAAAGTGTTTTCCAACTCTACCCAAATTCTATGTTTTTCTTTTTTTTTTTTAATGATTTTATTTATATATTTGACAGAGACACAACGAGAGAGGGAACACAGCAGGGGGAGTGAGAGAGGGAGAAGCAGGCCTCCCCCCAAGCAGGGAGCCCAGTGCAGGGCTCACTCCCAGAACCCTGGGATCATGCCCCGAACTGAAGGCAGACACTTAACTGAGCCACCCCAAA
The DNA here is from genome assembly GCA_003697995.1 of Taxidea taxus jeffersonii. NCBI lineage: Eukaryota > Metazoa > Chordata > Mammalia > Carnivora > Mustelidae > Taxidea > Taxidea taxus. The sequence goes on from ML110892.1 coordinate 36,291, forward strand.
TTCCGTGTTTTTCTTAAAGTGTGGTCCAAGGGCCAGTAGCATTGACATCATTTGGGAGTCATTAGAAATGCAGAGTCTCAGGCCCTGCTGGGCCTACTGAAGATCAGAATCCGCATGCTAACTCATCTGTGAGTGATTCCTGTAAATGTCTGAGAAGGCACTGCCCTGAAAAGTCACATGTGTACATGTACCAGGGATGGAGAAATGTTCGCAGCAGCCTTGTTCATGGTAGCTCCAAACAGGAAACAGCCCAAACATCCATCCACAGTTGAATAAGAAATACACTGTGGTGTATTCACACAGTGTAAAATAATAAACAGCAGAGCAACAGCTCTGTGTAACGACGCGGGTGAACTTCATCAAGTAAAGATAACAGGGACCAGGAAGCAAGACCATCTCTGGAATGGGTGGTGGGCACAGGGTTTTATAATTACCTGTTAAAATGTGCGTGTGTGCCCCCCCTTTTTTTTTTCCTTTAAAGATTTTATTTATTTATTTGATACAGAGAGAGATCACAAGTAGGCAGAGAGGCAGGCAGAGAGAGAGAGGAGGAAGCAGGCTCCCCGCTGAGCAGAGAGCCTGATGTGGGGCTCGATCCCAGGACCCTGAGATCATGACCTGAGCCGAAGGCAGAGGCTTTAACCCACTAAGCCACCCAGGCGCCCCGTGTGTGCCCCTTCTGTATAATATTTCAAATTGAAAGGAACAGTAGAAATGAGGTTAAAAAAAAAAAAATTATTTGGAAACTTAAGTAGTCGTTTGTTAGTAATTAAGCAACTGCACCGTGCTCTCAGCCTGTTCCCAGACAAATCTTTGAGTTAATACCAGATCGAAGAAGCCAGTGCCTTGAGAGTGGGTTTAAGGGGCAGGAGCAGGGGGAGCTCAGATCTAGAACAGAAGCCCCTTTCAGATGGGGAAAGGTTTCTGAGATAAGATCTGCTGGACAGAAGAGCCAGCTGCACAGAGCCTCACCCCGTGGCTGGCCTGCGGCTTGGAGGACGTCCCTTTGCCCCTGTTCGGCCACCCTCAGATGGGATGGTGGGAATCGGCTGAAAGGTGATGGGAGGAGGCAGCCTTGGAAGGTCTGGTGCTGGGCAGACGGTGAGGTGGTGGCTTTAATATCAGAATATGACAGTCTCGCACCGAGTCCGAGCCTGACAGGGCCTTTTGTTGGTGGGAGACAATTGCGTGATGGAGTTTTGGCGTCCTTCTCTGGTCTGCCTTTCTTTAGAAAACAAACGATTTGGGGAAAAGTTTATAAAGACCAATTGGAGTGTGGGCCCATTTTGAGGCTGGCCTGGCTGAACTCCGGGGGCGGCTTCTAGGCAAAAATGTTTCCAGTGGCACTTCGGTTCTATAAGGATGCGGTTTTCCAGATCTCGGAGTTGTCTCTAATGAAGTTGGTCCCTGGCCCCCTTCTTCACATTGAAGTGGAGAGTCAGAGGTGCCTTCCTTTGGGGTGTTGGGGACAGAGAAAGCCATCTGTGTGACAGGAATCCATTGTGTTCAGGCAAAGCCGGGACTGCCACGTCTGCCATGTCGGAGAAGGTTCGGACCAGGCTGGAGGAGCTGGATGACTTTGAGGAGGTGAGTGAGCAAGTCGTCGGCTGAGCGTGGGCAGGGTCAGCGCTTCCGTTTCTCCTGCCAAGTGCGATGCGTTTCGGCTCTGTGAGGCATTCCCACGCACGCATTGTGCTCGTCCCCCCCAGGCCACCAGCCGACCCGGGGAAAGCGGCCAGCAGCGGTGCAGGGGGCTGAGTGCACAGGAGCTGCCTTGGGCTGCTTTTCCGAAGGCGTCTTCTCACTGCGCTGCCTGTGCAGCCCCGGTTCGTGCGGGGACAGGGTCTGCCTGGAAAAGTCAGCTGCAGCCACTTCCCCGGGAAGCGCCTCGCATGGTGGAAAGATCATACCTTGTGCAGGGGCTGCACGGGGCTGTGCCGCCGGCTTGCTGTGCCTCACACGATCCTGTCAGAAAACATGCTTTTGGAGAACACGACTCATCGGCCAGCTCTTAAAAGTTGATGAATTTCATATATAAATCTAGGGTTTTTGTTTTTGTTTTTGTTTTTTAATTCCACCTGATACCTGAGGGTTCACATTCCTGCATTTTTTTTCAAAGATTTTATTTATTTGATAGATCACAACTAGGCAGAGAGACCTGCAGAGAGAGAGGAGGAAGTAGGCTCCCTGCTGAACAGAGAGCCCAATGTGGGGCTCGATCCCAGGACCCTGGGATCATGACCTGAGCCCAAGGCAGAGGCCCAACCCACTGAGCCACCCAGGCGCCCCCACATTCCTGCATTTAACCAGGGCATGCGCCATCCGGGTTCTGCAGGCTTTCTGTCCCAGTTCACTCACGAGCACCAGAGGCCTGGCTCCTGGAGGTGGGGGAGTTTGTGTCCCCTGGGATGTCCTTTAGAGTGGTCGCCTAGCGTCCTGAGTAAGAGACTCTGGAGCCAGACTGCCCGAGTTTGAATCTCGGCTCTACCGTTGGGCAGTTCAGGATTTGGGGTGAGGGGCTTAACCGCTCTGTGCCTCAGTTTGCTTATCTCTAAAATGGGGGATGCTGCCTGGTACCTGCCTCTTAGGTTTGTTCAAGGAATGAAGTAAGTTAACGTGTATTAGACCAATACCCAGCACATGCTGGGTGCTCCTGCTCGTTGCCGTTGGCACGGGCTGAACCCGAGTCCGGAGGCCTGAGCTCACCTGCCAGTGTGCACCGTGCCCTTGGGCAGTCCCCTTCCCTTTATCCGCATCCCGAACAAAACATGGGCATAAAGCATATAGCTGTGTGGACCCACTGGTGATGCTCAAACCCACAGAGGGCCGTGTGATGGCAGGTGCCATTGCTCTGTGTTGCTGCTTGTGCCTCGGTTCAGGGTCCTTCCAGCTCTGAGAGCAGAGCCCTCGGGTGCTTGTAAAGTCTCTTAGCCCACCCTCTCATTGCCCAGATTTGAATCCGGGGGCCGGGGAGCCTGGGTCCGCATATCCTTAGCCAACCTGGGCTGGCAGGAGAGGACTCGCTGAGCATTTGCTTCAAAGCCCTTCAGTCTGAGTGTCACTTGAGGTGGCTTCAGCTGCAAATGGGGAGTCTGTTGAAGGGTGCGGGGCCACTACCTGAGCCCGAGGGCACGGTGGTCTGGAACCAGGAGTTAAAGAATCACCCAGACACCTAGCCAGCAGTCCTCTGCCTCTCTCGGTTCTCTGTAGCCTCCTGTCACTGACTCTGTACTTGTCATTCTCTATCTACCCCTGTCCTACGCCACCCCCCGCCCCCCGATTGATTTTCTTGCTGCTCTCCGCTCACAGCCGCCTATGGCTGCCCCCTGGCTTCCAGGCGAGCATCGCTTATTAGTCAGGGCAAGGCTGGGTGATACGGTGCTAACAAGTGAGCCTCTGATACCGGAAGACGGGCTTATTTCTTCCTCACGTGACTCAGCCAGTGAAGGTGACCGACACACCACCGTCTTGAGATGTTGCCATCTCAGATGGCTTCCAGGGTCGTCACTGCAGGGCTGAAAGAGGGCCAAGGAACTGCACAATCCAGAGGAACTTCTCACCACCTTAGCCCGGAAGGACACGTGTCACTGTGCACACAGCCCATTGGCCCAAATTAGTCACGTGGCTCTTCCTTCTGCACAGGGACAAGGAGGGCCCTATCTTGCAGTTCAGGGGGCCCGTTGGGATCAGTCCAAATTTCCTGAAACTTCTGCTTGTGTTTCTTTTTTTTTTTTTTTTAAAGATTTTATTTATTTATTTATTTGATAGACAGAGATCACAAGTAGGCAGAGAGGCAGAGAGAGAGATGAGGAAGCAGGCTGTCCGCAGAGCAGAGAGCCCGATGCGGGGCTCGATCCCACGACCCCGGGATCATGACCTGAGCCGAAGGCAGCGGCTTTAACCCACTGAGCCACCCAGGCGCCCCTCTGCTTGTGTTTCTTTAATAAAGAGCTCTTCGCTTTGGATTCCAGGGAACATCGATTAAAAAAAAAAAGATTTGGTTCGTGATCGAGTGTGGGTTAATAGTTCCCTCAGTGCTGGGAGCTTTGTAAATAAATAACACCTTAACAATAGCCCAGGGTTAGTAAGCAGGGGCCACGTGCCAGAGGCTGTGCTGAATCTTTACATTCATTGTTTATTCAGTGAGCTTGCTTTCCTTCTGCCATGGCTTTTTGTTGTGTTCTGCTCTCTGTCCTGAAGTCACTTCCTCTGGTCTGGTTAACAGCCCCCACCCCCACTTTCCCCATTGTCCAGTAACACTTGTACACCCTTGAGTGTTTGTTTCCAGCATCCCTTCCTCCCAGAAACTGTTGTTTGTTTTTTTTAAAGCTTTTTTTCATTTTACAGAGAGAATGAGAGCAAAAGCAGGGAGAGCTGCAGAGGGAGAGGGAGAAGTGGGCTCCCCACTGAGCAGGGAGCCTGATGCAGGACTCAGTTGATCCCAGGACCCTGAGATCATGACCTGAGTGGAAGGCAAATGCTTAACCGACAGAGCCACCCGTGCGCCGCCAGGAAACCATTCTCGACTACCAGTCTAGAGTCCTTTCCTTTGTTACCGTATTTCTTCCATTCTGAGATAAACCTTTTCCCCACATTTGAATATCCCTGAAATTGAGCTGTGTCTCTCAATTAGCACATGTCTGTGATTGGCATGTTTCTTCTTCCTTAGTGGTACAGGAAGAATTGTGCTTCCTACAATGGGCACCCCTGATTCAGTGATGTATGGTGTAGGTTTTCATGAAATTGTTTCCTCTGCAGCGTGTATCTACATTTATATTAACATCCGTCTCATCCTCTACACATGAAAACTCTGTTCGTCCAGAAATAATGTCTTTTTGCTCATCTTTGTGTCTCAGGCCTCCGGTGGCCAATGCCGGGCACACAGTGGTTCCCAATGATTACCTGAGTTACTGAGCTGAGGGTAGACTTAGGTCTGACTTGCTCCAAGGTCAGTCTGAGTGACTGCACTTGGCCTCTTTGCAGCAAACTCAAAGAACCTCTTCAGTCACAAGACGAAACTATCAGTCCTGGTTGGGGGTATGAGAAAAACTTAGAGACCGAAGCTCAGCCAGGACTCAGTATTGTTCACAGGGTGGTGGCCAAATGATGTTTTTCTTTTTGTGCTGACACCTTCCTACTTTCTGCCCACAGGGATCCCAAAAGGAACTGTTGAATTTGACTCAACAGGATTACGTGAACCGCATTGAGGAGCTCAACCAGTCGCTGAAGGACGCCTGGGCCTCGGACCAGAAAGTGAAGGCTCTAAAAATAGTCATCCAGGTCAGGTCTAGTGATTTTTTTTTTTTTTCTTTCCCCAGAATTTCCTATGTAAAACTCCTTTATAGATAATTGAGGTTTTTCACAGGCCTGCCTTCAGGGTCTTACCCTACTTTTTTTCATCTGTTCCATTTTCACATACTTCCTTCGAAAGGCCATGATGATGAATCTGTGTTTTTATGAGATGACCGTTTCCAGGGCCATCATGTACAGCTGCACAGGTTGTATACTGCACAATTCCAGGACCTTCAGCTTGGATTACAGAATTAATTATTTCCTCTGGATTGTGCAGATCCTTGGCCCTGGTATATCTGCTGACGCATTTATGATTTGTACAAACCAAAGATTGACCAACTGTCATGGGTTTCTTTGATCAGATTTCCTTTGTATTTTTGGGACTCGTGGTTGTGTGTCCCTGGTATGTGCATTTTTGGCTCATATCCTGCATAATTATGTGATAAAACATGTTGATGGTGTTAGGAGAGGTACATTTGTTGGATCCTTTTTTTTTTTTTTTTGACAAATTTGTTGATCCATGACAGCTCTTGGATCACAGGATCAAGTTCTGTAAGGAAAAGAGCTTATTCAGTTTCTTGACCCTTCAGGTCATCGTCTCTTGGCAAAGCATGCTCAGAAGTACACGGTAAAAGGACTCGTGTGCATTACAATTTTCAGAGCAGAGTTCACAGTTTCTGAGCAACCATTTCAGTTCAAAAGGACAGACCTGTCCTTGTTCAGTGTCATGGCAATGTGATATTTGTTTTCTCACCTGTTGATTTGGAGAGAGGGATAGAGTCTGGAAGTCTTTTAAGATGACACTTTGGAGAGCAGGTGGAAAAACAAATTTTTTTTTTTTTTTTGGTGTTTAATGATAAAGGCAAACCTGAGCTCATTTCCCTTCAATCACTGTTGTTAGTTTATAAAGTAAATACTCCCGAAGAGGAGTTCTCTTATCCTGGATACACGTGATGAGGGTTGCTTGCTGAGTGGCTCAAGTAAGAAAATATTAAACTAACAAGCACTTCTTCAAAGTATTTTTATTGGCACCATCTCCCCAAGGGCTGGGGCATAGAGAACTTGATGTCCAAGCGTTTTTACATCTGGAGAAGATTTAATCCATGTCTTCTCAGAGAAGAGAACCATGGAAGTATTTCATTAACTCCACATCTGGTTAATAGTAACTATTTCACTTCTGATCCTTTAAAGGCTGCTTCTATAGCCAAAAAAGAGAATCGGGGGCGGGGGGGCGGGCAGCATACAGAGACGTGAGCACAGTTCGCTTTATTTGCTCTGCAGTACGGTACTCTGTTGTGTGGTAGTTTTATTGAAATGTATTTCAGTGATTTTTAGGAAGTTACTTAATTACTATACATTTCAGTTTTAGAGCATGTTCTTACCCCTCCCACAAATTCCCTCAAGCCTGTTTCCAGTCAGACCCTGACACTTCCAGCCCCAGAAAACCACCGATCTGCTTTCTGACTACAAATTCGCCTTCCCCGGAATTTCCTGGGATCATTGAGTATGTAATCTTTTGCCTCTGGATTCTTTAACTTGGCATCGTGTGTGTGAGGTCTGTCTATGCTATAGTATCAATACTTTGTAACTTTTTTTTTTCTTTTAAGATTTTATTTATTTGTTTGACAGAGAGAGATCACAAGTAGGCAGAGAGGCAGGCAGAGAGAGAGGGAGGCAGGCTCCCTGCTGAGCAGAGAGCCCAATGCGGGGCTCGATCCCAGGACCCAAAGATCATGATGTGAGCTGAAGGCAGAGGCTTTAACCCACTGAGCCACCCAGGCGCCCCTACTTTGTACCTTTTTACTGCTGAGTAGTAGTCTGCTGTATAAAGAACCACATTTTACTTAGGCGTTAACAAGTTGCTGGCCACCGAGGTCATTTCCACTCTGGCTGTTGCAAATGATGCCACTGTGGACATTTGCTACGAGACTGTGTGTGGACACATCTTGGGTAGATTCCTAGAAGTAGAGTCACGAGTCCTGTGATAAGGGCATGTGGAACTTTCTGAGAAATGGCTGAACCATTCTGTGTCTGCATCCCCACCAGCCGGGCGTGAGGGTTCTAGTTCCTCTATGTGTTTGCCACCCCTCGCGTTACCGTCTGTCACTTCGATGACTGTCACCCTAAGTGGGTTTGAAGTGGTATCTCACTGGTGGTTTTAATTTGCATTCTGTGGGGATCGATGAGGTTAAGCTGCTTTTCATATGCTCATTGGCCACTTTTATATTTTGTTAAATGAAAGATTTAATACGACTTGCTCATTTTTTAAAGATTTATTTATTTATTTATTAGAGCGAGCTCAGGTAGGCAGAGGCAGAGGGAGAAGCAGGCTCCCTGCTGAGCAAGGAGCCTGATGCGGGACTCGATCCCAGGACGCTGGGATCATGACCTGAGCCGAAGGCAGCCGCTTAACCAACTGAGCCACCTAGGCGTCCCAACTTGCTCATTTTTAAAACCACATTGTGTTCTTGTTGAGTTGTAACAATTCTTTATCCTCAATAAAAGTTCCTTATCAAGTAGCTGATCTACAAGGATTGTCTCCTAGTCTGTGGCTTGTCTTCGTTTTCATAATAGTGTCTTTTGAAGTGGACAAGTTTGTAGTTTTAGTGAAATCTGATTTATCAGTTGGCTCTCTTTTGGCTCCTGCTTTTGGAGTCGTAGCTAATCACTCTTTGCATAACCCAAGGTCCTGAGAGTTTTTTTCTTTGTTTTCTTCTAGAAGCCTTTTTTTTTTTTTTTTTTAAGATTTTATTTTTAAGTAATCTCTACACCCAGCATGGGGCTCAAACTTCCAACCCCAAGATTGAGAGTCACACGTTCTACCAACTGAGCCAGCCGGGCATCCCTCTTCTAGAAGTTTTATCGTTTTAGCGCCTACATCTAGGTTTATGGTCCATTTTGCAGTGATTGTACGTCTAGTATGAGGGTCTTGATTTATTTGTTTCACATATGGATATCTGGTTGTTTCAGCAGTAAAAGGCTGTCTTTTCCTTACTGAATTATTTTGGCGCCTTTGTTAAAGTTACCTGACCATAAATGTAGGGGTCTATTTCTGGACTCTTTTTTTTTTTTTTTTTTTTAAGATTTTACTTATTTGACAGATCACAAGTAAGTAGAGAGGCAGGCAGAGGAGGGGAGGGGGAAGCAGGCTCCTCACTGAGCAGAGAGCCCGATGAGGGGCTCGATCCCAGGACCCTGAGATCATGACCTGAGCCAAAGGCAGAGGCTTAACCCACTGAGCCACCCAGGCGCCCCTACTTCTGGACTCTTAAATCAATTTCATATATCTGTGTAAGTCTGTCCTCATGTAGTACCATACTGTTGTGATTACCGTAGCTTTATGATAAATTTTTTTAAAGATTTTATTTATTTATTTGATAGAGATTACAAGTAGGCAGAGAGGCAGGCAGAGAGAGAGAGGAGGAAGCAGGCCCCGTGCAGTGCAAAGAGCCCGATGCGGGGCTCAATCCCAGGACCCTGGGATCATGACCTGAGCTGAAGGCAGAGGCTTTAACCCACTGAGCCACCCAGGCGCCCCTATGATAAATTTTTTTTAAGATTTATTTGGGAGAGAGAGCACATGCATGCAAGTATAGTGGGGAGGGGCAGAGAGAGAGAGGGAGAGAATCATAAGAAGACTCCATGCTGAACACAGAGCCTGACACGAGACTCTGTCTCACCACGCTGATATCAGGACCTGCACCGAAACCGAGAGTCGGACCCTTAACCGACTGCACCACGCAGGTGCCCCTGTGGTAAATTTTGAAACTTGTTAGTATCAGTCTTTTAACTTGGTTCTCCCCCCCCCCCCAATTATTTTGGCTACCCTGGGTCCTTTACATTTCTGTGTGATTTTTTAGGATCAGCCTGTCAGTTTCTACCCACTGGGGGGCAGTGGGGGATTCTGATGGGATTGTGTTGGCTTTGTAGGTCAGTTGGAGAGATTTGCCATCTTAACGGTCATGAGTCTACTGATGCATGAAATACCATTCTCTCTATCCGTGGGCATCTGGTTTTTCCTTTTCTTCTTCCTTCATCGTTACAAACGATGTTACCGTGGTCACTCTTGGACGTGTCTGCTGGCCTCTGGAGAGGAGGGCCCATAGCTGGGAGTGGAATTACTTGGGCGCCGGGTCTGTGCCTCTTGAGCCTGACCGGAGCGATGCTGGATGGCTTCCCCGTGCAGCTGTGCCTGTGCGCTCCCAGAAGCAGCGGGGCTGTGTGAGTCCGCTGCCCAGCGTCCTCGCAACGTTTGGTACAAGCAGACTTTCTGTTTTCATTTTTCCAAGTGAGGAGGTAATAACATTCTATCGTGTTGTGGCTTTAATTTGCCATTCCCTGATTGTAATAAGATTGAGCCTCTTTTCACGTGTTTATTGGCCGTTGGGGTTTCCTTCTCTCGTAAAGTGGCTTTTGTTGATTCTTGCTCATTTTTTCTGTTAATGTTGTTTGTATTTTTCTTACTTATTTCTAGGATTTTTTTCCCCACATATTCTCAGTAGTAAGTGGACTAATTGTTTTCTGATTAGTCCACTTGCTTGCTTCACTCCATCCATCTTCATTTCTTAGTTCATGGCTGTAAGTTATGTTTTACTTTATCCTTTTGCTTTGGCTACTTAAATAATATATATTATTCCCTGGAATATACATATACATATATATGTGTGTGTATATATATACATATATACACGTACACACATGTATTAATATATTGAATTCACAGAACTGACTCGTGTCCTTGCAGAATGTTGCTAATTGGAAACAAATGGAAAACACCCTCTTAGTATTTTTCCAGCCGTGCTAATCAGTTCCATAGCAAGTGTTTCAGGCAGAGTACGTTCAGGAAGTGTCTGCCACCGTGCTTCTCCACCTCGGCTGGACATCAGAATCCCTTGGGAGCTTTAAAAATGTCTTGCGTCTGAGCTGCACCCAGGCAAGCTTGATCAGAATCTCTGGGAGTGGGACCTAGGTGCCGTTATTTTTAAAAGCTCCCCTGACGCTTCCAGAGCTGAGAACACGTGGGCTGTGGGATGCTCAAGTCCATTCACCAGCGTGTCCTGGGTTCCCGTGCAGCTGTCACCTGGAGCCCTTATCAGAAACACTGATTGCCTGGTGTCTCAGCTGGAGGTTTTGCATGGAGCCAGGGAATCTTCTTTTTTTTTTTTTTAATGTGGGCTTGACATCCATTGTGGAGCCGAGCACAGGGCTAGAACTCACAACCCTGAGATCCAGAGTCGGACATTTGACACTTGACCGACTGAGCCACCCAGGTGCCCCGAGAATCTATAATCTTAACACACACCCTGAGAAGCTGGATTTTTTTTTAAATTTATTTATTTGACAGAGAGAGAGAGATCACAAGTAGGCAGAGAGGCAGGCAGAGAGAGAGGAAGAAGCAGGCTCCCTGCTGAGCAGAGAGCCCAATGCAGGGTTCGATCCCAGGACCCTGAGATCATGACCTGAGCCGAAGGCAGAGGCTTAACCCCCTGAGCCACCCAGGTGCCCCGAGAATTCTGATTTTTATTTAGGAAACTACACCAAAGCTTTAAAAACTTGCATCTTCAGGGCACCTGGGTGGCTCAATTGGTTAAGCCACTGCCTTCTGCTCAGGTCATGAACCTGGGGTCCTGGGATCGAGTCCCGCATTGGGCTCTCTGCTCAGTGAGGAGCCTGCATCTCCCTCTCCTTCTGCCCCTCCCCCTGCTTGTACTCTCCCTCTCTCTCCCTCTCTCTCTTTCTCTCTCTGTGTCAAATAAATAAAATCATTAAAACAAAAACAACTTGAATCTTCAAAGTAGTGGTTTAAATGGGAATTTCAATTTAGGGCATGATTAGGACTTTAACCGTGGACTTAAAAAAATTCTGCTTCCTCTTCTCTTGTGTAAAATGTATGTTCTGTGATACCAGCTTGGGAAAAAAATCAGCATATGCAGATGTTGGGAAGCCCCAGCTGTGTTTAATTTGAAACCTCCTGTTTGATTTCTGTCTTCTCACCTCACCACCGGGCAGTAACCCCTCTCTGAGGGACTCAGGGTAGGAACTCACGAGACGTCACATCCCTAGGAACCGAGGGCCGGGTGTTGTAAACAGTCTCTAGGATTCAGAGTTGTTTGCTTTTTCCAAGCCCTGCAACCTCATGGGGCTGTTGTTTAAGTTGGAGCTCACATAAAGGGCATATGAAGAACACAAAGCAAGGCATTCGGAAATGGATTTCTATGAGCGTCCAAATGCCACATTGGGTGTCAACATCATTGTTTTAACAGCTTACGTCTCCACCCCCCATAACATTCGGGCTATAAGAGGATGTTTCACAAATCAGAAAAGTTGTTTGGCTTTAGGCTGTAATACTAAGGAGAAACTGTGAATTTCACAATTTAGAAATGGGGTCATGATGCCAAAGTGAAAACCCTTATCAGCCTCCCTCTTGATATGATAGGTGTTATTTCCATTCTCTGCATGATGGAAATGCCTATACCGGAGTCTTTTCTAAATGTTCAGATATCTTTTTGTTTTTCTGTTAAAGATTTTATTTATTTGACAGAGATCACAAGCAGGCAGAGGGGGAAGCAGGCTCCCCGCCAAGCAAAGAGCCCGACGCGGGGCCTGATCCCAGGACTCTGGGATCACGACCCGAGCTAAGGCAGAGGCCTCAACCCACTGAGCCACCCAGGTGCCCCAGATATCTTTTGTTTCTAAGTGACGTATTTGTATCTAAAGGTCAAACACTGAAATGATAGAATATGGCAAGTTATTTAGTTCCTTGTGCTGACTTTTGAGTTCGTAAAGACTTCAGGGCATTAAGTTTTGTTCTCCAAAGAAGAAACAGGATTTTTATTTCTGGTTATAAAGGCTAACTCAGTCTGGGTGTTAGGGCCCCGTTCTGTGGCTGTAATCTTCCATTAAGAGTTCTGAACATGTCAGGACACCTGGGGGGTTTAGTCGGTAGAGAGTTGAAATCATGATTTCGCCTCAGGTCATGAGCACAGGGCCCTGGGATTGAGCACCCACTTGGGGTTCTCTCTCTCCTTGTCTCTATACCCCTCCTGGCTCATGCTCTTTCTCTCTCTAAAAAAAAAAAAAATTAAAAAAAAATAAATAATTCATATATATATATATATATATATATATATATACATAACAAATCTGAACATGTCGCTGGCCCCTTGGCGTGAGTAATACAAGCACAGAGATTGAGCGATTCCCTGCGAAGCCAGGGTGTTCCCAGTGTTGCATATCATAGTTGCAGAGAAACATGAGCTCTTTGAAGCTTGTCATGTTTCCTTTTAGAGGGAAATTTGGAAGTGAGGATAAATAGTAGATGCTATGGGGATAAAACGTACAGCAAAGGGAAATATAGTCGGTGCTATTGTGATACTGTTTTATGGTCACATATGGTGGGCATAGCATAATGTCGAGTTGTCCAATGCTGTGTTGTACACCTGAAACTAACATTGCGTGTCCACTACACTTCAATTAAAAAAAAAATGCTCACTTAAGAAATACTGGACATGTATGTATGGGTCATTTCTTTCTTTCTTTTTTTTTAAAGATTTTATTTATTTGAAAGAGATCACAAGTAGGCAGAGGGGCAGGCAGAGAAAGAGGGGAAGCAAGCTCCCTGCTGAGCAGAGAGCCCGAAGTGGGGCTCGATCCCAGGACCGTGGGATCATGACCTGAGCTGAAGGCAGAGGCTTTAACCCACTGAGCCACCCAAGAGCCCCTGTATGGGTCATTTCATAGAAGAGAATGTTGAACAACCAAGGTCATCCTGAGATAAGCCAGAGGAAGCCTTGCTGAAGAGCACTGGGAACAAAGTCGGACTCATCTGTGAGGACACTGGTGGGCGAGGTGTCCTTAACCTCCCCTGGTGACTTTGCCCACCCTTGTTCGGCATATAAGCAAAGATCCTTCAGGATAAGGTTCCTCAGTCCTGTGGCTTTCTAAGAGGAAGGTGATGGAGTCTTTCATAAGAGGCTCTGTAGTCCGTAGTCTGGCCCCCCTCTTGTCAAGGGGACAATGGCTTTGCTTCTGATTATGTCTCCAGTGTCTGGCATGGGGCTTTGCACATGGCAAACACCTGTGCACATTTATAGAAATTCGTTTTCCAGGGCTGGAGCATTGCCGCCAAGTCAGACACGACAGAGTGAATTTCCTTTTCTCTTCTCTTTTTTTAGTGTTCGAAGCTTCTTTCGGATACGAGCGTTATTCAGTTCTACCCAAGCAAATTTGTCCTTATCACCGACATACTTGATACATTTGGTAAGTGCCAGTCCTGTTCATCTTCCAGTCTAGGAAGGAGGTTCTTGTGTTGGTTGGTTGGTTGGTTGGTTTTGCCAGAAGCTGGGTGGGAGCATTGCTGTAAGTTCCATGGGTGTAAATAGTTGGGTGAGACATGAGGGAGACCGAACCACCGCCCTGCCCCATCCCCGCTCACTGACAAGGGGGCTGTTTTTGAGAGAATCTTAAATGACGTGTTCTCTAACTTTCTGAGAGGCCAGTGAAGTGAGCGAGTGGGGTGTGGGGGCGCGCGTGGGGGGGCACACATCTGGTCTAATCCAGCTCCCATCCCTTGACGTGTCATCGTGCCTGGAACTCACTTTGTCAGAACCAACCGTGGTTTCTCTTCCCGGCACCCCCAGTGGGTTTCTGTCCCCAGGAATGGCAGCACCGGGTGTGCCCTGTGCCCAAGCTGGCGATCTGAGGGTCTACTCCCCTGCGCCCCACATCCAGTCCATTGCCGGGTTCTTCAGTCTCCTGGGCCTCCCTCCACTTTGCCCGTTTTTATCTGTCTTCACTGAACACCTTAGTCTGAGTCACGGTCCTCTCCTGCCTGGACTGACTGCAACAGCTCTCGTGAGGTTTCCTGTCCCATCATGGCCACCCTTGTCGCATGTTCCCCATCTTCAGGAAGAATGATCTAGACTGATGAGAAGAACCTGGGGTCCCTTTGGAGACACAGGAGGACTTTGTGCTCCTTGATGAACATCTGTGGCCAGAGCATCAAGCTGGGCAGCCCTCTGAATTGTATATGATGTTCAGCGGCGAGCGTCTCCCAAAGAACTAGCAGACAGAATCGCCTTCTGAGGGCCAAGCACGTAGCAGATCACAACAGAGACATTTGCTTTCTTGCCAAGGAGGGACCAGTGGACTCTACTAGTCTTGCCTGGAGCCCATAGAAAGATCTAATGTGGCAGAAAACAAAGTGTCAAGCGGAGACCCCACTTACTTCACAGGTACCCGGCGAGTACGTGTACAGGCTAGAACAAATGATATAAAGAAGTCTAACTCCTACTAGTCTTGGGGAAAGGGGGTATTTATTGCCTTAGGTTGAAAAGTCCAGGGATAGTTTCTGGATTCAGGAGCTCAGCGTGTTAGCATTTTCTAGTATGTGCCCTTGGGTTCACTTCATTCTCAAACTCTGAAAGGCGTCCTCTGCTTGGATCTGTTCTCCTGTTAGTAGTTCCAGGACGAGGGAAGAGCGGCTTTCTTCCAGGCATTCAACCCAAAGTCCCAGAATTCCATCTCCTTGGCCTGGTTGGATCACAAGTCAGTTTCGAGTCATTCTTGCTCTCTGGGGGATGAGTGTGCAGATAATCCAGACCTGGGTCACCCCAAAGAAGAAAAGTGATGCTGTTGCCAGAAAAAAGGTGGGTGGGAGCTAACTGGACCCCAAGAACAGATGGCCTGGCTGAGCGACGTCCAGTCAGGGTCAGGTGGCCCAGGCGCTCTGCTGAGTACCAAGGCTGTATCAGCAAGAGGAGACAAAAGTCCTCCCCTTTGCAGGGCTTATGTTCTGGTAAAAGGGGATTTGCAAAACAAATGAGTAAACTCATTTGTATGTTCGGGGATGATCAGCGCTCTGGAGGGAAAAAAACAAAATAGGAGGGTCGGGAATTGAGGGAAGGGGGTGTGGGGAGGCTGCAGTTGGAGAGAGGACGGTCACGGGAGCCGCTGTTGATATGTCACTATTTGAGCAAGTGAGAGAGGAGAGATGAGCCACGTGCTCTCCAGGGGAGGGGGGGTGCAGCCACCGGAGGCCGAGGGCAGTCGGTGCAAAGCCCCCGGGCATGGGAGCATGCCTAGCAGGTTTGAAGAGGCCAGGGTTGGGGTGTGGCTGGAGTGGGGTATGCAGGAGCTAAGGAGGCTAGAGGTCCTGGCAGGCCTTGTGGGCCACCGGAAGGTCTAGCGCTTTGACCCTGAGCACATAAAGAACCCCTGGGAGTGTTAAGGCCAGCAGGGATGTGATGGGATTTGAGTCGGACAGGCTGCTGGTTGAGACTGTAGGGCGGAGGTGGGGCAGGGAGCCTGGTCAGGAGGCCATCGTAGCACTTCCGGCGGGAGGCCAGGGAGATGGCAGAGATGGAGAGAATGAACGGACCTGCAGGATGGCTGCAGAATAGAACCCAGTCATACGCCCTTTGGGCCTTGACTCGTCCTTGTAGCAGCTTGCCTTCAGCCGTGAGGACATCAGTCAGGGGTCCTATCTGAATCTCCTGACACGCCGGCCTTCTGGTTTCCCGCACCTGCCTCCTGCACGTTAATTCCGCACGAGTCAGCATCCTGAGTGAGACTAGCGCAGGGGCGCCGATGGATCGGGTTCTACCCTACAAGCCTGCCCAGATCCGGACCTTAACCTTGTGAGAATTTCGGGTGGCCCTTCGGCCAGCCTCTGTTGGCGGCATCCCAGTCCCATCCCTTGGCAGGCTGGGGTCCAGTGCAGATGCCTGTTCTCGCCCTCTCCCAGAAATCAGCTGGGCTGAGAGTTGATCAAAGCAGTGAGCAACCCTCAACAAATAATGTCCTTGGGCCTGACTCTGTTCTGGGTGTGTTAGAGAGAGTACAGGTCTTCATCACCACCTGTGAGGTGGGGTCTCAGATGACCTCATTTCACGGGTGAGGGGCCCGAGGCACAGAGAAATGAAGCTCGCTCAGGGTCGCAAGGGGAGTGAGTGGCAGAGCAGAGCTGGGATTCAGAGTTTTCTCTGCCGTCAAAGACCTGTTTTGTTTCTCTTGTACTTGGCTCACGGGGGGAATGCTGCTCTCCATGAAGAAGTCACAAATGCGTGTATGTTTGACCCTGGCAACTTCACCTCCGGGAATTCATCCTATTCGTGACACCAGAACCCTGGAAACAACCCAGGAGGCCATCACTAGGGGACCAGTTAAACAAAAGGGGGTCCGTCCGTACCCCGGAGCACAGGGAGAGCGCGGGTGTGCTCCGCGTGCCGATGTGGAGAGATCTCTAGGGCACATACGTCGTCGCGTGAGAAAGTCAAGATGTAGAGCAGCTGTAGGCTTTGTTCTCTTTTGTGTAAGAGAGGAGGAGAAATTAGAATCCTTGTTCACATTCACTTTTATTTGCCTGAAGAAACACTTAGGAGGATATCCAAGAAATTCCGTAGAAGTGGGAGTCCTCCGAGGCTGCTGGGGGGCCGTGGAGTGGGCGGGGATGGGCCAGAGAGAAACTTCCCTTAGTACCTTTTTTGGATTTTGAATCAGGGGATTGGTTTTCTTTTTTTAAAACCATTCAAATGAGGTACTGGCTTTCCACAGCCTTCTCCTTCCTTCACATCCAGACGGTGCTCTGAAGTCTCTCTGCCCACGTCCCATGCCTGCGTGTCCTGTTCCAGAGTTTCAAGCACCTGAGCCTCGGTTTCTTCCTCTGTAAAATGGGCATAACAGATCCCGCCTCCGGGGGCTTCCGGAGGGAATTAAGAGAATGCGTCCGAGGCAGATAACTGTTTTCCTCTTAGGGAGTTGGCTGGCAGGATCAGTGTAAGCAACTTTGAACAATGCCTGGTACAGAGTAAGGACTCAGAAAATTGTTCATCTATTTTAGTGTTCTTGATTTATAAGACGGTGAGTCAGGATGGGAAATAAATCTAGAGTCAGGTATTCTTTCTCAAGACTGTCCACTGACCTAACAAGGAAAAAAATATTCGCCAAACTCGTTTGGCCAAAAATGATGTTGTAGTTAAAAGTCCCCTTCGCAGAGGAAGGTACCCTATAACTATTGTGTTTGTAGAGAGATGGCAGGCTTTTGGGGGAGGAAGTAAAGGCGTTTTGTGCCTTTAAGTCCGGTCCACAGAGTGTAGGAGGTGAGAGGTGACCAGCGTGGCTTGCTGTGAGATGGCCTGAGGTAAGATTCTGTGCAGTCCCAATGCTGTGTCCTGTGGTCCTCCTGGAGGAGGCCCGTCATGGCTCCAGGTGTGGCTGCCATGGGAGCTCGCGGCCCCAGGTAAGGAAAGCACTTGCTGCCAGGCAGAAGAAGGCAGGTGGCTTTGGGAACTGGGGTTTATTTCCTGAAGCCTCCTGGGAGCTCCTCAGTTGAACTGTTGGTGTAGAGCAGGGCTTTTCATCCTTGGCTGCACACTTGCGGGGGCTTTAAAACCCCTCCCAATGGCCAAGCTGCACCCCAGATATTTTCTTTTCTTTTTTGAAGATTTTATTTATTTATTTGGCAGAAAGAGAGCTCACAAGTAGGCAGAGAGGCAGGCAGAGAGAGAGGAAGAAGCAGGCTCCCTGTTGAGCAGAGAGCCCGATGCGGGGCTCGATCCCAGGACCCTGAGATCATGACCTGAGCCGAAGGCAGAGGCTTAACCCACTGAGCCACCCAGGCGCCCCCCAGATATTTTCTACCAGAACTTCTGGGGACAGACACGGGCACCAGCCTATTTTCAGGAGCCCCGGGTGCTTTGAGTGTTTCGCCGAGGTTGGGGACTGCTGGGTTACAGGGAAGTGGGAGGCTTGTCACTTTCTAGAGATTCCCACACCCAAGGCAAGTTTTAGCTCAGAGACCTGTGGTGCTTGTCTGAATCCATGGTTCTCAGCTTGAGTGTATACAGGAATTCCCTTGCGAGGTTATCCAAAATTCATATTCCTAGTCCCCACCCTCCAAAATACTGGTTTTCGCTAGCTCTGAGGTAGGCCCCAGGAATGTGCCTTTTCAACACGCGTCTTTAGGTGACTGTAACGTAAGTAGTGCATGTTGGGAGAGGCATGGAGAAGGCTCCTCTTCGCTTGGATGGCTTCCTGCCCTTTGTCCTAGCCTTGTGTCGTTTCTTGGTGAACTCATTTGACTTCACATTCTTAGAACTTCCTTTCTCTTTTCCCGTGCGAGGACAGGCTGTGTGATTCTTAGCTTCCTTGAATGATGGCATTACGGGTGGGGGGACAGGACCAACAACACAAGAGCTCAGGGAAATACTTTGGATATTAAAGGTGATTTGAAAGGCTCCAGGAAGGGAATAGAACTATAATTCTTATCCCTTCGATGTTGACAGTATTTTCTAAAATAATAGACAACATAAATAAAGCTTTTAGTGCTAGATTAAGGGGTGGCTTGTGGGCCAAGGCTGCCCTGCCCACTTGTTTTTGTAAATAAAGTTTTATTATTGTTACTGGAACATAACCAGCCATATCCATTTGTTTATACATGGCCCATGATTGCTTTCCAGCTACAACAGCAGATTTGAATAGTTACAGCAGTGACCTATGACCCACATCACCTAAAAAATGTTTATTTAT
>ML110893.1:0-32355 GCA_003697995.1 Taxidea taxus jeffersonii
ATACATTTACCTGATCTACGGGAAAATTCAAAATTGATTTTCACCATGGTCTTGAAGTTAGATAAATTTTCCACATTCTAGAATTCATCAACAGATCAAGTCATTGATTCCTGTTAAAATTAAACAGGTGAAGAGCCTGTTTGAGAAATTAGAACAAATAAAGTCCCTTCTTTCTAACTGTGACTGAATTGCATTTCTGGTGTACTCAGTCTATTAGTTTGAGATTATTTGAAAATTACTTTATAATTTTAAACTTAATGATCTCCATCATCTATGTTTCATCATAGATACCTAAGAGATAAGAGAGAAATCAAGCTTAGTTTGAAAGTACCAATGAAGTCGTTGCAGTGCTGTATTAATTCATTGACTTCAGCCTTTATCAATTGTTTAAAAAAGAGAGACCTGAAAATGAATATACCAAGTTTGAATTTGTCATTTTAAGGCTTAAATTACCCTTTTTCCATATTGAGTCTCTTTAAAAAGTCTAATTAACTCATGTAGATACCTAGAGCACCACTGATTGTGTTGAACTGTCTATACTCTACTACCAAGATCTCTGTGGTTTTATTGTCCCAAGTTGGCATAATTCTTTTTATCATCAGAAGCAATGTAAGCATAAGAATAAAAACTTCAGGTAATGAAATGAGGTCCTGAGAGAATTATTTAGAAGAAAAAAATTTTTCTTTAAAATATCAGTTAATGGGGCGCCTGGGTGGCTCGGTGGGTTAAGCCTCTGCCTTCAGCTCAGGTCATGATCTCAGGGTCCTGGGATAGAGCCCCGCACTGGGCTTTCTGCTCAGCAGGGAGCCTGCTTCCTCCCTCTCTCTCTGCCTGCCTCTCTGCCTACTTGTGATCTCTGTCTGTCAAATAAATAAATAAAATCTTTAAAAAATATATCAGTTACTGAATGCTGATTAATAAAGGTATTTAAATGTGTACATGTAGGTAGGTATATGAATATATGTCCAAATACCATAAACAGCCTGTTTAAGAAAAAAAAAATTACCATTACTTTTTATGTGGTTTGTGCATCCCTCTCCAAACTGATATCTTCATCTCCCTCCTTTATATATTCATATTCTTGAATTTCTGTAAATTATTTCTGCGCTTTTCTTTATACCATCTATATCTATATCCCTTAACATATACTATTTATTTATGTATTGCTTTTTACTTCATATAAATATAGTCATATTGGTTATAGTATTTAGTGACTGGCTTCTTATGTTCATCACTGTTGTGTAAGGTTTCATCCCTGTCTTAGAGTTGAAATTAAATGTATTTCCTATATTGAATAGTTAACCACTCCATGTTAAACATTTTCCTGTGAACATTCTTCCTCATGGAATTTCTTAGTATAGGGTTAGCCAATCTTTACATTTATGAAATAATGTCTAACTATTTTCCTAAGTGTACAAACTTGTGTCCTACCCATATCATATGAGAATTTGTCACTGCTCTACATTTTTTTGCAACATTGAATGTTGTCAACGGTATAATATTTTTGTAAATCTAGTGGGAATGAAGCTATATCTCATTGTAGGCTCATTTTACATATTCCTAAGTACTAATTAAGTCAATCATCTTTTTATAGGCTTATGTGTTAGCTGAGTTTCATCTTGTGTGAAATGACTATTCAAAACTTTCTCTGGAATTGGGTTGTTTGTTTTAATTATATTGATTTGGAAGATTTCTGCATGCTAATCCTTTGTCAATTATACAAGTGGCACATACCTTCTCAATTTATTTTATATTTTTAATTTTATGAAGTCTTTAGGTAACATAATTTAATCTTAATGAAGTAAATTTTATCAATTTTTCCTTAATGGTTTCTGTGTTTTCTGTCTTGAAAATATTTTTGTGCTCAAAGAATATTAAGATTTGTCCTATATTGTGTTTTAAAGGTTTTATAATTTTTCCTTTCTATTTAAGTTTTTATGTACTTGAGGGGTGTCTGGGTGGCTTCTGCCTTCGGCTCAGGTCATGATCCCATGGTCTTGGGATGGGCCCTCCCATCGGGTTCTCTGCTCAGTGGGGAGCCTGCTTCTCTCTCTACCTGTCCCTCTCCCTGTTCTCTCTCTCATCAAATAAATAAAATATTTTTTTAAAAATTTTAATGTACTTGTTATATATTTTTTATATATGGTGTGAGATAAGAATCTCCTTTAATATTTTTACATATGGTTAATCAATTCTTCCAGGATTATATGTTGATCAAGAAAGGCAGAAAAACCTAATTTGTTTACCATTTTTTAAAAAATTATGTCTAGTTATACACCACATAGTACATCATTAGTTTTTGATGTAGTGTTCAATGATTCATTAGTTGCATATAATACCCAGTGCTCATCACAACACATGCCCTCCTTAATACCCATTACCCGAGTAATGGTATTACCCATCTCATGATATGGGTAATGGTATTACCCATCTCATCCCCCATTCCCCCCTCCATTAAACCCTCAGGTTTTTTTCCCAGGGTCCATAGATTCTCACGGTTCCCTTCCCTATGGTCTTCTATGCTATTGTTTATGTACCACATATGCGTGAAACCATATGATAATTGTTTTTCTCTGCTTGACTTATTTGATTTAGCATAATCCCCTCCAGCTCCATCCATGTCAATGCAAATGGTGGGTATTCATCCTTTCTGATGGCTGAGTAATATTCCATTGTATATATATGAACCACATCTTTATCCATTCATCTGTTGAAGGACATCTCAGCTCCTTCCACAGTTTGGCTATTGTGGGTATTGCTGATATGAACATTGAGGTATATATGACCCTTATTTTCACTACAACTGTATCTTTGGAGTAGATACCTAGTAGTGCAATTGCTGGATCATAGGGTAGCTCTATTAACTTTTTGAGGAAACTCCATACAGTTTTCCAAAGTCACTGAACAGTTTGCATTCCCACCAACAGTGTAAGAAGGTTCCCCTTTCTTCACATCCTCACCAATATTTATTGTTTCCTGCCTTGTTAATCTTTGCCATTCTAACTTGTGTAATGTGGTATCTCATTGTGGTTTTGATTTGAATTTCCCTGGTGGCTAGTGATGATGAACATTTTTTCATGTGTCTGCCAGCCATTTATCTGTCTTCTTTGGAAAAGTTTTCATGTGTTCTAACCATTTTTAGACTGGATTACTTGGTTTCTGGGTGTTGAGTTGAGACATTCTTTATAGATCTTTGATACCAGCCCTTTATCTGTAGAGTCATTTGCAAATATCTTCTTCCATTTCATTGGTTGCCTCTTGGTTTTATTGGCTTTCTTTTGCTGTGCAGAAGCTTTTAATCTTGATGAAGTCCCAAAAGTTCATCTTTGCTTTTGTTTCCCTTTCCTTTGGAGACATGTCTTGAAAGAAGTTGCTGTAACTGATGTTGAAGAGGTTACTGTCTATGTTCTCCTCTAGGAATGCCATCCTTATTAAAATACCATTGGCATTTTTCCAAGAGCTGGAACAAGCAATCCTAAAGTTTGTAGGGAACCATAAAAGACCTTGAATTGCCAATAGAATGTGGGAAAAAGAAAAACACAGCTGGGGGCATCACAATGCCTGATTTCATGTTATATTACAAAGCTGTGATCACCAAGACAGCATGGCATTGTCACAGAAAACAGACACATAGATCAATGGAAGAGAATATAGACTCCAGAAATGGACCCTCAACTCTATGGTCAACTAGTCTTTGACAAATTAGGAAAAAATATACAATGAAAAAAAAGTCTCTTCAATAAATGGGGCTGGGAAAATTGGACAGCTACATACAGTAAATGAAACTGGACCATTCTCTTACACTATACACAAAGATAAACTCAAAATGAATGAAAGACCTCAATGTGAGAGAGGAATCCATCATATTTGTTTACCTTTTGTTTTTATGCTTTTAAAAAATTATTTTATGGTGCTAAGAACACTTAATGTGAGATCAACCCTCTTAACAAATTTTTAACTATACAATACAGTACTGTTCACTATAGGTAAAATTTGTGCCACAGATCTCTACAGCTTATTCATCTTCGTTAAAACTTCATGCCGGTTGATTAGCGATTTCTCATTTCTCCCTCCTTCCTGTCCCGGGCAGCCAACATTCTACTTTTCAATTCTATGAATTGGCCATTTTGAGTATGTCATATATAAGTGGAATTATACAGTATATATTTTTCCATAGTTGAATAATTTTACTTAGCATAATGTCCTCAAAACTGACCCATGCTACTGCATATTGCAGAACTTCTTTTTTAGGCTAAAAAAAAAATCTGATTGTATGTATAAACCATATTTTCTTTACCCATTTATCCATCAATAGCCACTTAGATTGTTTCCACATCTTGGCTATTGTTACTAGTGCTGCAATGAATATAAGCATTCTGATATCTCTGCGATCCTGATTTCAGTTCTTTTGGATATATACTCAGGAAAGGGATTGATGAATCATGTGTTAGTTCTGTTTCTAACTTTTTGAGGAACCTCCACAGTGTTTTTCATAGAAACTTACATACTGTTAAGTATTTTGGGTCTTTATTGACATTTAATTTGTAAATGATCCAGTTCCAAATCCCATTTTGAGAGTCCAGTTTTTAGGGCCACTTCTTACCTCAGCCTAGACTTTCCCTATACTCAGTGCTTATAGGTAAAGCTACAGGTATGAGTAGTTTACATAGAAATGTGATTCCAGGAAAGAGAATTGAAGGAGTGACTGAAACATAAAATAAAGGATGCATTATCAATTTGGCTATAGCAAGAGGCTATGAAATTACTGACAAGTCTTATAAGACACAACTCAGTATCATCTAGCAGAAAAAGGAAGAGGAAAGCATTTGTCCATTGGCTCCTATCTTCCATTGGTGACTAGATTATGAATTTCAAGATAGTAGAGAGGGATTTGTATCTGTTTCATTCACTGCTATACCCTCAGTACTATAGTAGACCCTGAATAAATGTTTATGGGATGAATAAATTAATTTTTTCATAATTACAATCCATTATGTCCTCATATTTATTTTTACATCATGCTGCTTCTGCTCTGATCATAGAATTTTTAAACATATGTAAGTTAGACTTTCTCATTATATCTTTGTGTCTTTTAATAACTCTTACATATTTATCATACTTCTGCCTCACTCCATAAAGGAAAATTTCTTCAGATGTATATTTTAGTTCAATACTGAACTATGAAGCTCTGTCACAATTGAATTTTTTGTTTCAATGATTATATTTTATGAATAGTGTCTATGTGATTTTTCTTCAAACCTACTTGGTTATTTAAATCTGTTTTTGTGGGGCGCCTGGGTGGCTCAGTGGGTTAAAGCCTTTGCCTTCAACTAGGGTCATGATCCCAGGATCCTGGGATTGAGCCCCACATCGGGCTCTCTGCTCTGCAGGAAGCCTGCTTCCTCCTCTCTCTCCGCTTGCCTCTCTGCCTGCTTGTGATCTCAGTCTGTCAAATGAATGAATAAAATCTTAAAAAAAAAAAATCTGTTTTTGTTTTTACTCATATTTTCAATTTATTTCTTAAAACAAATTCAATTATATGCTACATATGCTAATTCTGATACTAGTAACTGTCAGCTCTAAGCTTTCTTTCTGTTTTTGTTGTTTGTTTGTTTGTTTTTTTACTGCTGACTAGAGCTCATGGTACCTTATTTCCTTTGTATTTTATAAGTTTTAACTATGAATTTCTTTATCATGTAACAGTCTCGATGAAAGTAATTTGAGAACTTTTGAAGGCAGATTTCTGTAAATAAGATTTGAATTTACTTCTGTAAAACTACTGGTAGCGTCAGTTAACAGAGCAACTAGCTTTGAGGTAAATTAAAATATTTGCAATTTGGAGTCCTATGAATGCAGGCTAGAGGCTACAGTAAGGTTATGTGAGTTGTTGTATTCATAGGGGAGATCTCGTTTTGTTATACTCTTTGCTAAAGACTTTAAATGGGAAGTTTTCTATGCTTTTGGGGAGTAAGTTTGGTCAGGTTTATTATTATATTGATAATGATGCCATTTTGGCTCTCTAGCCTTGTGCAAGCCAGTGTTCAGTTATACTATTTAGCTTAGCCAACTCTGGACTTTGAAATCTATACCCCATTCTCCATATGTGACCATATGGCTCAAATTCATCTATTTGGCTCCTAACACAAAACCCAGATTCAGTAACAGCCTACCACTTCAGGATACTAGATTCACTTAATTTTTGACTTCTCAATATCCTCTGATTTCTGGCCAGCTCATTGATACATCAAAAATATTGACAATTTTGGTCAGTATTTTTAGATATTTTCAAGGAGAGAATTTTGCTGTGGTATCTAGTCTGGCCCACTTCTAGAAAAAGAAGATTAATATGTGATTCTTTATGACCTATTAAAAAAAGTACTGAAATTACAATAAAGTATTCATTTATTGAATGTATTCTATATACCTGGACTACAGTGGATTCTTTTTATATATCATCTCAATTAATCTCTTATCAACATTAAAAGAAGGATTTTTGTAAGGATTCTAAGCTCAGAAAGGTATGTAATGAAATGCTGAGTACCACACAGATTAGAAATAGTAAAGTCTGCGTTTAATAGAAGCTTGATTTCAAATAATTGAATTGCAACTGAAGATTTATTCTTTTGGAAAGGATTCATTCCCTCAATAATACTGTTAAACATTTTTTTAGGAAATATAAGTGTAGTTATAGACCATCAAGAAAGAGTATAGGCCAGGTTTAGATGGACAATGAGCACACTTCACTTTGATGCTGCTGTCCAATAATCGTCCTAATTACTGCTAAGCAATTTATAACCCTAGAAACTCAATCACATATCATTTTGCATCAGTCAACATGACAAGTCTATTATACCCTCACAAGTAACTCCTCAAACCTTGTTTCCCAAACCAAGTTGTAGTGAACATTCATAGGTGATGCCAAACTACTCTATAATTCAAGGTAAAGTAATCACCAAATGATGTTTTAAAGAAAAAAATACAAAATGAAAAACAAATGAAAAATGAAATTTGTAATTAATTTCTGAAAAATATTTTTCCAGTATCATAAACTATTCTACAAACTTTACAGTAAGTCGATATCATCCTTTATAAAGATAAATTGTCTGATGTTATAGAAATAATTTAATTAGTACTCATTACCTACCTGAAGAACAGTGCTAATAGAAGCAGAAATTTAACCAAAATGATAGCTCTTTCATAAAAAGCAGTTGAGGCACCAAAATTTATTCCAATAAAGACCTATCTATATGCCCCTCATTCAGAAGTTTTATTTTTAAACATTACTCCACTAACTTTTTCCAACTTCTTAGTTTATACTTAATAAAAACTTAAAAATACCCAGTAAAAGAGTCACAAGAAAAAAAAAATAATGGCATATTTTTCATAGGCAATAAACAGAAAATGTTTAAAAAATAAGATATAAATAAAGCAGTAAATTTCAAGGAAGAAAAAAAAACACTTTAATATCTCCTCAATTTACCTGTAAAATAATAAATGTTTACCATCAAATCTTAAAACACTAAGAATACTTTTTAAATGAGGATTTACAGAGAGTTAAATTTTACTTAATTTAAATATTCACAACAAATTCTTATGGACATTGATAAATTATTTATGCATTATTGATCTTCTTTCATTTTATTATAAGTATTTGTTTTTTGGGTTTTTTAAAATTTTATTTATTTATTTGATAGACAGAGAGCACAAGTAGGCAGAGAGGCAGGGAGAGAGAGAGGGGAAGCAGGCTCCCTGCTGAGCAGAGAGCCTGATATGTCCTTGATCCCAGGACCCTGGGATCATGACCTGAGCCAAAGGCTCAGGCTTTAACCCACTGAGCCACCCAGGCGCCCCTAATATAAGTATTTGTGAAATAAATACTCAAACTATTAATCATTTGCTCTAGAAATATTCTCTTTAGTTTTATCTACTCACCATGTCTGTCTTTTTTAGGAACAGTATTTCATTTTATCTGAATAATGCTTCCTTTTTTCATTCCAAAGTTAATCACTGACTTGCTAGTATGGCTTTGATCCTCAAAAGATTGATTTCATCAGAGATACTGTCTGACTTTGATGAGCTAAATACCATTCTTCTTTTGGATTTTTGAACTTGACTCCAAAGAGAACATTAGGGTACCCTCTTTCTAAGTAGAAGAAATAAGAGGTAGAATTTGGGCCCTTTCAATGGTTATGTTTTATATCATGTGAAGGAAGCCAATTGTTGGTGAGAGGAGTGTTTAGTAGTCAGGTCTTTGATAAATAGTTGAGATATAAATTTCCTCCCTCTTGTTTATTGTTTTGTTATTTGTAAGTTTTTGTTTTACACTTTGTAAACTCATTATTCTGGTGTAAAATGCTCTACAATGCTTTTGCACATGGCTTTTTAAAACCTTTTTCCTATAAAGGAATATTGCCTTACAAAATGAGAACAGTCATGTCTCATTAAGATTGCTATAAGTGATACCAGCAAATAAAATCAATATCATGAGACTTCCTATTAAGCATGTTGAATTGTCCATTTGTTGTAGAAGCCTTTCTTCTCCAGTCCTGACTAAAAAGATTAAAAAAAAAAAATAAAGATATAATACCTAAAAACAAAGAGAAAGGGAGAGAAGATATAAGTAGATAATACATTTTAACTACTTTTGGAAAAAGAGCTAATGGTCAAGTGTTGAATCATCAGAAGCTATTTCCCATAACCCAAAAGCACACAAGTTTCCAGATAGAAAGGGTCCATCAAATGCTGAGTACAGCTAATGAAATTGGTGCACACACAAACACACAAAACACATTTTTATGACATTTCAAAGTATTAAAGAAAATATCCAAAAATCTAAAAGTGAGTTTCAATGACAAAGAAATTAAAATAAGAATGGCTCTCCACCAGCAACATTGAATATTAGAAAGCAATATTGCGGGCGCCCGGGTGGCTCACTGGGTTAAGCCTCTGCCTTTGGCTCAGATCATGATCTCAGGGTGCTGGGATCAAGTCCCGAGTTGGGCTCTCTGCTTGGTGGGGAGCCTGCTTCCTTCTTTCTCTCTCTGCCTGCCTCTCTGCCTACTTGTGATCTCTGTCAAATAAATAAATGAAATCTTAAAAAAAAAAAAAAAAAAAGCAATATTGCAGTACAAAAAAAAAAACTACATGAAATGTTAAACACACTAAAAATCAATCAAATATGACTACCCTTCTCCATTTCTCTTAATTTTCTACCATTTTTTTCTCATTAACACTTCTGTGATTTCTTCCTAACTCCTATACTTGCATCCTTTATGGTTCCTGTCCAGTTTTTCCTTCACAAAGGAGTCAGGGTGATTTTTTTCCCCCAGAGTCCTATCTTTGAAATACATATCTAAACATATCCAGTCCCTGCTGAACATACTGTGATGGTTTCTCCTGTTCTCAGGATAAAGACAAATATCCATACATGCCCTCTGTGCTCTACAGTGGTTTGGCCCTAACCTACCTTTTTTTTCCCTTAATTTTTCCCTCCCTCAATTTTTCCCTCCCTATCTGCCATAGGTTTGCTGCTCTCAAACTCATCTTGACCATGCTCCTGCTGCAAGACTTTTATATGCTATTCAGGGAACAAACTCTTCTCTTTCTTCTTCACCTAGTAAATTCATACTTATCCTTCAGCCTCCGCTCAATAATCACTTTCTCAAAAAACACCTTCCTTGATCTCACCTACTAGGCAATCCCTTCCTCCATTATACAACTTAATGATATCAAGCAGCTATGTGAGGATCTTACTACAGCTGCAATTTTATATTTTTTTGTGTGACTAATTAGATAAAATTTCTTTTGGATACAATATAAATTCTACAAGAACAGAGGTCATATTTCCAAGATATAGCAGAGTACCTGAATCTCAGTAAGTTCTCACTTATTATTTGAAAGGGAGATATATTGCTAGATGGAAGGATAAAGAGTGAGTGAATGAATGAATGGAATGAAGCCTGAGTCTTCCCATACAGGAATATTGTAACTCTGTGTATATATCCAATTCTTAAGTTCCTTAGCTGAATTTGGTCATTTTCTTGATAAAGATCCTAGAAATTTCATGTTTAGTTTGGGATATTTTAAAATTTTTTTTAAGATTTTATTTATTTATTAGTTAGAGAGAGAGAGCGAGCACAGGCAGACAGAGAGGCAGGCAGAGGGAGAAGCTGGCTCCCTGCCGAGCAAGGAGCCCGATGCAGGACTCGATTCCAGGATGCTGGGATCATGACCTGAGCTGAAGGCAGCCGCTTAACCAACTGAGCCACCCAGGCATCCCAGTTTGGGATATTTTAAAATTTTTGTTTCTCTAATGAATGGGGATATCCCCATAAAATTTACACTTGGTAATCATTTATGAACTAAATAAATAAACTCACTATATCCAGCTTCTCACCTGCCTTTATAAATAAAGTTTTATTAGAACACAACTGTGCCCATTTGTGTACATATTGTCTATGAATATGTTAGTGTTATCATAGTAGTGTTGAGTACTGGAAATAGAGACTTTATGGGCCACAAAACCTAAAATATTTACTAGCTGCTCCTATAAAGAAAAAGTTACAAACTCCTGGACTAGAGGATAAAATAAATTTAGACTGACAGTGGTGATAAAAGATATTCTATTGTTTTTTTTATTTTAATGGGAAAGACTTGAGAATTTCCTAAGGGAGTCAGAGTCTCTTTGCATGTATAATCCTGATTTTATGCATCAATTTCAGTATCCTGAACACATTTGTCCACTCATCTACTGGCTTATGTTGCTGATGTCAAGGCTTTCATAAATCTAGTTTCCATTTACCTTCAAGCCATTTGTTTTTCCTCTCCGGTAATTTTTATGTTGTTGTTGTTGTTTTTTATCTGCCATTTTTCCTCTAATAAATAGATTTACTCTTACTCATCCTTTGGGACATAGTAGGATTACTTATATCTAAATTCAATCTATTTCATATTCTAGAAAGATTCTCAGTAATTAGCTCTTTGATCATTTTTTTCCTTATTTTTCCCTTTTTTTAAAACCAGACATTTTTTTCTTATTCTTTATCTACATTTTTAAACTTCTATTTTATTTTTCCTTTCCTTTTTTTATTTTTCCCTTTTTTTAAAACCATACATTTTATTCTTATTCTTTATCCACATTTTTAAACTTCTATTTTATTCCATCTCTTTTTCTATCTACATTTCATTTTCAGAGATCTTCTTCATTCTGTTTTTCAACTTATTCATTTCTTCTTAATCTGAATCAATATTAATATTTTTTCATCTACTGGATTTTTTTCTGACAATTTTTTTTTTATTTCTAAATGCAGAATTGGTACATTTTCATATCCTATTCATGATCTTCTGATTTTTTTTCTAATTGCTAACAGGCTTTGAATTCTTGGAAGAGTTAAAATGCACATTTCTTTCATTCTTATTGTTCCATATTATCAATTTCCTCGACCCTAACAATCTATACTTAGACATTTCAAATTCTCCTTGTGTGTTTTATAATATGTGTTTAAGAATTTCTGTTCAGTAGGGGTGTCCTTATTTGGGTGCCCACATTTCCTGATTTCCAACTATATTGCAAAGCTATTATAACAAAAAAGTGTGGTATTGGTATTTAAACAGACCCATAGATCAATGAAACAGAATAGACACCCTATGCATATAAAGTCAACTAATTTATGACAACAGAGCCAAGAATATACAATGGGGAAAGAATAGTCTGTTCAAAAAATGGTGTTGGATAGCCATTTGCCAAAGAATGAAGTTGGATGCCTATTTTATGCCACATACAAAATTAACTCAAAATACATTAAAACTTGAAGACCTGATGGGGGGCCTGGGTGGCTCAGTGGGTTAAAGCTGCTGCCTTCGGCTTGGGTCATGATCCCAGGGTCGTGGGATCGAGCCCCGCATCGGGCTCTCTGCTCTGCAGACAGCCTGCTTCCTCCTCTCTCTCTCTGCCACTCTGCCTACTTGTGATCTCTGTCTATCAAATAAATAAATAAAATCTTTAAAAAAAAAAAAAAACTTGAAGACCTGAAACCTAATTCTCCTAGGAGAAAAAATAAGAGTAAGCTTCTTGACATTGGCCTAGGCAATGGTATTTTTGGATTTGATACAAAAATTAAAGGCAACAAAAATAAACAAGTGGGGCTACATCAAATTAAAGATTATATGTTTTAGCAAAATACTCATATACATTAATTTTCTATTCCTATTTCTGTATTTTTCAAGCAGAAGATTTTCTGTCTTGCTCTTTAAGGAATCACCTTTATAAAGCTAGACATAAAGTTCTGAATTTTTCCAACGGGATTTTAGTGTCCCCAGTGAGTGATTATTTGACAGCTCTAGCTTCCAAGTAGCAAGGAATCTATAATCAGTATATTTTTTGTAAACAAGATATGTTGGTTAGGATAGACTAACTACTATAACAAAGAACATAATAAAGATATTTTTCTTACTCATATCCCAGCCCCAAGATAGTGTTTGACAACACAGTGATTCAGGGGAAGTGCTTCCTCCCATATGGTGGCTTTGCAATCCAATAGGGTTTCCTAATGTCCCTTTGAATTTTGCTACTAAGAGTTGAGAGAATAGAGACCACGTTGGGCATTGCATGGAGATTTTAAGAAACCAGGTCTAGAAGGGGCACATTTCACTCCACCCATATTACACTGACTAGCATGCAATAACATGGCCTCATTCTACCTTAAGGGAGTCTGAGAGTATCTCTGTGCCCAAAAATAGAAGTAAACTTGGTTATCTAGATGCATAGCAAAATTGCCACCCCTTAAATTATTTTTCATTTTGGTGTGTGTTTTTATAAGGGACTTTTTGTGGCTTCAAATAGTAACCTTCAGCTAAAATACACTACAACAAGAAATATTCAGAGGAACAGAATAACTTACTGATAGGAATGTAATAATTTTTCAATAATAGATAGGCTATTCTGTTTAAATATTTTATCTATAAAAAGAGATATTTATCTTTCCCACAAATTTACAGAATAGAATTAGAGAAAAAGCACATCAGATTTAGAACATGTCCACTTTCCCTAGGCTCTACAGGAAATACCTGAGGATAAAATACACCTGTTTGAAAACTACCTGGACCAAGTTTTTAAACTGTGTCAATAGTATTATTTATATTTTAAACAAACTGAGAAAGGTTTTATTTGCACACACACACAGATACATTTTAAATTGATCAAACAAGCACTGCCTTTTTAAAATTAGATTACTTACAAATAATAAAATGATATGGCCAAACAATGATTTTCAGGGTTTAGGGGGTACTATTTACTCTTTATTATGTCTCATTTAGTATGTCCAATTACTGTTTGGCAGGAGTCAATATGCTTGAGACAATCTCTAATACCTTGTATATACACCAAGTAACGTGGAGAATGTCTCTTTTATGCAGAAAATTCTGTCTGAAGATTTCACATATAGACAATTCTAATTACAGAATTTAGCTAAATTCTAGAATTTAGCATAAGCTTCCAAGAGCTTTAAAATATTTAGGTATCTGTCCCAACTTTCAATTTCCTTTGTCTGTATAAACTGGAGACTCACTAGAAGTCTAACTCTGAAGAATTACTTCAGCAATACCCACAGAATAATTTATGAAGTTGCCATTCCTTTTGGGCTTGGTGTGTAACTGGTAAAATGATCTTCCTCGTCCTTTTTCCTCTAGGCTGTTTTCTAAGGTGGCAGAGTGCCTCTATTACTGTTTTACTGTAGCTATGAAAGAAAGAAAGAAAGAAAGAAAGAAAGAAAGAAAGAAAGAAAGAAAGAAAGAAAGATCTACGCCCTCAGGATCTCATTCAAACCTTTGTTTCCAAGTACTTTAGATGAAATCAAATATCATGAAATATTAACAATTTTTACTCAAGCTATAAAAGAACTCTTTGGGAGGCAAATAGGGAAATAAAGACTGAAGATAAGAGAGCACAGGACTGTAACAACCATTCTGAAAAGTTGAGGCTCTGCTCAGTAGAAATTGTCTACATGGCTTAGATACTTGCTTTTGGCAGTTTCTGTTTAATGTTATCCTCTGTTGTGGGACCTGATTGCCAATAGCTGAGCGGAAGGTCCTGGTGCCAATAGGCATTTCTACTGCTTTCTGTTTGGAGGACAATTTAGGAAAAGAGAGTTGATAATAAACAGAACAAGGCCTCTTGAGTTGGAGCTGATACATATTATGTTTGTGACTTCTATGGAAATGCCTAAACTGAAATTATCTTCATAGGGGAGAAAAAGAGAATAGTATATTTATGTTGTCCTCATGAAATGTGAACATTGTGCACTCACCTTTGCATTGTCTGATTATAATACAATCCAAATTTAAATGGCTGAAACCAACAAACAGAAGACCTTGGACATGATTGAGCAAGCATATAATATTTAAGAATTATGAGGAGTTAGACATCTCTCCTATATGCATTCAAAAGATTTGGACACATACTTAATGTGTGCTCAAAAGAACCCCATGTAAGTAAATGTAGACTAAGCCTATTCCCACTTTAGAGACCCATTCTATTTCAATACCTCAGAAAAATAATTTTATGGATGCTCAAATTAAGCTCCCATCTAGTTCTAAAACTAAAATTCTGTGGAAATTTTATTTTAGTTCAATATAGATCAGGATTATACACTAGAAATCTAATGTGAGCCACAAATCCAAGCCACCAGATTAAACATAATAAAAAGAAACAGGTGACAACCATAAGAGACTCTTAATCTCTTGAAACAAACTGAGGGTTTCTATGGGGTGGGGGGTAGGGAGAGAATGGTTGGGTTATGGACATTGGGGAGGGTATGTGCTATGGTGAGTGCCATGAAATGTGTAAGCCTGATGATTCATAGACCTGTACACTTGGGGCAAATAATATATTATATGTTAATAAGAAAAAAAAAGAAACAGGTGAAAATAATTTTAATAATATATATTCTTTAACCTAATGGATCCAAAGTATTATCATTTCAATGTAGAATCAATACTTTAAAGTAATAATAAGATTTTTCATATCCCTTTTTTTTCACAGAGTCTTTGAAACTCTTAGAGCACTTCTCAGTTTAGATTAACCACATTTCAAGAGCTAAATAATCACATGTGAATGTTGGCTGCTATGTTATATACCATATATATATATATATGTATATATATACACACATATATATTCACACACACACACAACTGTATACCATCTTGATATCTATCATTTTGAACAGAATAAAAAATAGCTTACTTTATCATTTCATAGCCATCTGAATGGATCAGAAACATCAAATCCAGTGGTTTCATTCACACAGATTGCAACGTTCTCACAATTTCATCAATATCATTTTAATATAGTCTGAGAACACATAACATTTTGTGACTGACCATTCCATTTTCTTTTATCATGAATATTTTCTACAATATACTAGGTTTTTATAGGTGTATGTCATAACCTCCAAATAAGGCTACTTTTCTTTTAGAAATACCAATGGTTTCAACATGAAAGTTATGATAAATTAAACATTTTAATTAAATAGCTTATCTCACAACATATGAATACTAATAGAAGAACAACATAAAATATGATCTAAAGGAACTACTATTTAAAACTGTCTCCCTGAAAGAAAACACTGGGTGTTATCCCTCTGTATAACTGATATTTACCAAGAAGAAGTAAAGGAGGAGAGAAAGAGGAAGAAAAAGAAAAGGAGGAGGAGAGGGGCACCTGGGTGGCTCAGTGGGTTAAAGTCGCTGCCTTCGGCTCGGGTCATGATCCCAGGGTCGTGGGATCGAGCCCCGCATCGGGCTCTCTGCTCTGCAGACAGCCTGCTTCCTCCTCTCTCTCTCTGCCTCTCTGCCTACTTGTGATCTCTGTCTATCAAATAAAAAAATTTAAAAAATCTTTAAAAGAAAAGGAGGAGGAGAAGTGGGGAAAGCGAAGAAGAAGCAGAAGCAAAAGCAGAAGGACATTCAATATAGCAAGGAGGAGGAGGAAGAAGTGGTAGAGAGGAACAAGAAGAGAAGAACGAAAACGATCAGAGCTCTACATTAGGAATGAGCTTGAAATTCTTTCCCTGGCAGAAAATTTTTCCTGAAAACAATTCTTTTCTTTCATTCAACTACAATTCCTGAATATCCAGCATTTTGAAGAAGGTATGGCTCTTGCTGAGAAAAACCACAGATACAAAGAACAGGTAGCCAGAGCTTAAAGAGACTTTGAGATCCATACACACTGAGAAATTCCCTCTGCCGCATCTTGACAGGTATTATCCGCTTAAATACTTCCAATAAACAAAAACTGACTACCTCTGAGGCAAGACGTTTTATTTGTAGAACATTGCATTCACTCTCAAGTTCCCTTGTGAGGCCACAGTAGATCATTCATGTGCTCACTGTGCTATTCTGGCCTCTGGAGACAACATCAATCTTTCTATCTGCTCCATGAGAGAATACTTAAAATATTTGAAAACATTTTTTTTGTTATCAGCATCTTTTTATTTATTTCTTCCTTCTCATGAAATATAATCTTAGCTTCCTTGCCATCCTGATCTTTGTACTTTTAATACGTAATTGGTGAATTCTATTTTTAAATGTTTTGCCCAGAACTAAATATTCTAGATACCATCAGTGTGATAAATTTATTGGATCATAATTTTTCATTATCTGGGCATTATAAATCTGTTAAAGTGGCCTAAGACTGTGCTTACTACTTTATTAGCCACATTGTAAATTCAGTTCACTCGTTACGGATAATCCCTGAGAGCCTACCATATATTGGACTAAGTGCTGTGGTTACAAAAATAAATAAAACACAATGTCTTCCTTAAGTAGCTTATGGTCCAAAGGGACAGACAGCAGCTATTATAGACACATGCTAAGGTGCTGTAGGTCTAGAGGAGGGAGGTGTTGCCCAGTCTGGAAACTACTGATCACATACTAACTGATCAATGAAAACCTTCATACTTTTTCTCCTGTAATGCCACCAGGCCCAAACATTTGGCCACAGTTAGAACTTACACAAAGTATTTACTGAATCTATATGAGGACATTTAGATTTATTCTAGTTAAAATTAACCATTTTTCATTTATTCTAAGATGGTTTAGAATGTGAATTTTGTCAGACATCTTTTCTAACTTTTCTATCTACAAAGTCGGTTACTATGTGTTTCACCAAGTCACTGACACAACTCTTGAAAAGTACTGGGAGTTGGCATACCACCCAGGCAGAAACCACGTCACTAATTATCACTTATTAAACTGACTGTTCACAATTCTATGACTCCACCTCATGGGTCTCCCATCCAGGCCATACTTCATAATCTCCTTCACCATGATGAGATAGAATGTGTCTCCAAATAAGTCTTGAAATAACATGATACTCATGCCATTCTTCTGTGCACCAAGCAAGCAACTGTAATACAGGCTTGGATTTGGCTTGACATTTTCTTCTTAGTGAGTCTATACTGCTTTCTAATGAATGACTGGCAGAAACAATGTTAACAGGCTATGAAGCTCTAGAGGTTAGAGGTGACTTATTTTGTTGTCTTCTATGCATAATTGCAAATTCATTTGGAAAGAACACACACACACACACACATCTATGTTTCTGTGTCTAAAGCAAGAAATTAGGAAGTATTTTCCTATCCAAAATTGTTATATAATGGTTATATATATTCAGAATGGTTCAGCTAACACAATATTTTAGGAACATGATAGGTTAAAAGACTTTTCAGAGCTGGTCAGGGAGTTTCACTAAAATTTATAGCATTATTTCAAAGAGAAAATGGGTTCTAAAATCCAAATAATGGATTTTTCAAAATAACTCTTTTAAACACAATCCAATTACAGGTTTAAATTGCCTGAAGTGTAGTTTCAGTTTCACAAAAATCCAAATGTATGTGTAGGTGTGTATTATGAATACTTGTTTTGCTTTATATACATTTCTATAGAACACAGGAATAAGTGAACTTTATATACTTATAATAAACTTACAATTCAAACCAATTATTATTTTAACTAAGATTACACACTTTTATTTTACTTTCAGTCTTGCCCATAATAAGAAATAAAATCTGATTATTTAGAAATTATCATTGATAAAGGATAACTCTCACTACATACTGCATTATCATGACCATTATTCTACAAATTAAAAATTTATTCATGTCCTGTATACATTTTAAAGATGTCTTAAAAACTAAAAGAAAGGTATATATTAGGGCCACTTATAGCTAAAAATTTCTACTCAATCTGGACAAGTTAGCATGAATTTAAACTGTTTTCAGATGAAGTAAGGGATAACGTATTTTTCTGTCACATACAAAGTATAACTGGACAAGTTCTAATATTTTATGGAACACTTCAAATATTGAGTATAAATATCTCAAATATATAGACTTTTTCATTCCTTTGAGAAAAATTCCATTTGCAACTTTGAAACATAATACTTGTGCTTTGTCCTGTATTTATTATTTATTTATTTATTTATTTATTTATCCTGTATTTATTAACAGCTCCATTTACTGAGTATTTCTGTATGCCTGATGCCAAATAATGATGAACATAATTAAGGTAAGTACCATGGTACTTACAGATAAGCAATTGTGGCTCTGAGAAATAAAATATTTTCCAAGATCACGTAACTTGAAGACACAGAGTAAGGATTCAATTTTGGTTCTCCTTGGTTCCAAAGCCCTTGTACATACCTACCATGGTATACTACTACATTTTAATAGTAAAAATTGGTGAGAGAGGAAGAATGCCATTATAGTGGTTATGACAATTATTTGATTGTTACTGTGACAGACATGAAAGTACATTAGAAAGATATTTGTGGGGGCGCCTGGGTGGCTCAGTGGGTTAAGCTTCTGCCTTTGGCTCAGACCATGATCTCAGGGTCCTGGGATCGAGCCCTACATTGGGCTCTCTGCTCGGCAGGTAGCCTGCCTCCCCATCTCGTTCTGCCTGCCTCTCTGCCTACTTGGGATTTCTGTATGCCAAATAAATAAAATCTTTAAATAAAAATAAAAAAAATTTAAAAAGGAATATATTTGTCACTTCTTTATCACTAGACACTTAGAATTTGATTGCCAGGGTCAAGAGGCATTTCACAGACAGAAGTTATAATCACTTAGTGATTGAATCCAGAGTGAGCAATTCTTTTGACCACTTCTCTTAGCCAATGACTTGCTCGCTTATTTCTACTTTTCTAACCCCTCTGACAGGCACTTGCCCATCACTAATTCCCATTAGAAGCACCAGTGGCATTGCAGTTTTTCAAGACTTTTCAAATCTCCTGGATTCTATGCATGACATATGGTTTCAGTAGGGAACTACTGATTGCATGGTGAAGCCTGTTATTTCTTCCACTTTTCACTGCTCTGCTCACAGCGTGCTGGCAGCTGAACTGCGAATAGGATTTTAAAGTTCAGCATGAGATCCAGGAGGCCTGAAACAACAACAATAATAAAAGTGGGCTCCGGTTTTATGCTAGAGGCAAGTTCTGCTTTCTGTATTCAGAACTTTTTGAAGGGGAGCACTGGAAGTCAAAGAGACAGGAAATGAAAATGCTACCCAGACCCCTGCTTTCCACAAGGAAAAACTCTTGCTCCTTTGAAATTGGAATTTTTTTTTCTAGGTACTGATGTAAGCAAACTACAATACAGCTTTATTTCCTTTTCTGTGATGTGAAATGCCACAATCCCAGCCAAAGTTTTAAGAAATGCCATGACACACATAAAAACAGTCAATTATGTTGCTGAAATAATCCAGGCACATTTTTCTCTCCAAAAACATTCTGCTATATTTTACATGAAAAATTACTACAAATACATTTGTCAGAAGTCCTCCCCAGTGTGAACCCTGGATCTTGTGACATCGATGGATTAACGCTTGTAACCTTCAGTTCTAATTGGAATAAAGTCAATGTCTGCCTTTAAAGAAAAATGATTTCAAGAAAACCGCTGTGCTTTTAACGACACAGGCCAAATTCTTTCCCTTACTGTTACGTGGACATGGGAAGGTTTATTTAGGTCTCTGTTTATGTTGGCTACATGAAATGATCTTACTCATTTGTTTAGGGTATAACACTGACACTTAGAAACAACCCCAAATGATGAAAAGCTGTAAATTCTTGATGATTGGGACTATAGCTAATACAGAAACAATTTCTGACTCCTAAACATGTGCTATATGATTGAGAAGGAGATGGGGCTAGCATCCTCATTAGCAATGGGTAGTTAAGTATCTAAGAGGCAGCACGGTCAAGTAAAATGGCCTGGAGTCACAGGACATGGAATCACGTTATGTCTCTCTATAAGCTGCCTGATATGAGACACACTTCTTAAATTTTCTGAAGTATAGTTTCTTCATTTATAAAACAGGACTTAAAATGATCTATCTCATCTGAGGAGATAATTTGTCAACGTTTCTCCTATTTCTGCACATCTTTTGAGTGGGATATCTGGTAGCTTTTGTTCTGGATTATCTTTCCAAGACATGTCTGTCCATCAAACCACACTAGAAGTTAAAAGATGGTGCCTTTCTCTGGAGAAGAGGGAAAATTTATTTGACCTCCAGGAAAATAAAAACAATGTCTCCCTCTAGGGCAAATGTTGGACAGTTACGCTACCAGCTTCCTTATACAAGTGTGTTGTTTCTGAAACTTGGAGTTCTTCTCCTGGAATGCAATCCAGTGAATGTAAAGATGCCACATGGCCTTTCATGCATTGCCCTGAGAACAAGGAGCTGGCACAAGTGATTTTACTCTGAAAACAGCTATTGCTTTCACTAATATGCTGTCTTTTGTCTCTGAGCCAAGAATGACATATTTATGACTAGTATTCACGAAACTATGGAAGGCTAACCTGTTGGCTCGTAAATAGAGTAAAATGGCAAATACTTCACAGTTCTTGACATTCATAAATTATCTGTGAAAAATAAAAATGAAATTGTTCAGAAATATTTAATGAAGTGCTTTACAAAATAGAGATCTTTTGGTCTTGGTTATCATTATTACTATCAATATGGTAATAATTATGGTTTCTTCTATTTTTAGTACCTTGTTATTATGGGAGAGTGAAATAACTTACATGAACAATTAAACACTTTAAGCATGTTCTAGAAAAACAGATTCAGTTGTATGTTTAAATGAATAAATATTTATTAAATATCTTTGAAGTACATTACCATACAAAGATGACATAAGCAATTTTCAACCTATGGAATGAGAGAATATATTTGCAAATCATCTGATAAGGGATTAATATACAAAATATAGAAAGAACTCAATATATGTGTAACTCAATAGCAAAAAAAAAAAATCCAATTTAAAAATGGGCAGAATACCATAATAGACATTTCCCAAAAGAGGACATACAAATAGCCAAGAGATATATGAAAAGAAGTTCAGCATCATCAATTATTAGGGAAATTCAAATAAAAACCACAATGAGATATCATTTTATACCTGTTAGAATGGCTGTTATCAAATTACACAGCTGCTGGTGAGACTGTAGAGAAGAGGGGAACCCTTGTGCACAGTTGGGAATGTAAACTGGTACAGCTATTATGGAAAACAATACAGAGATATAGAGATGATTCAAAAAATTAAAAATAGGACCACCATATAATCTAGCAATTCCCCTTCTGGGTTTATATCTGAAGAAAATGAAATCACTATCTCATACTTGCACCTCAGGTTCATTACAGCATTATTCATAATAGCTAAGGCATACAAACAACTTGTGTCTATTATTGATGGAGATATATACATATATATGTTATATATATGAATTCATATATATATGAATATATATAAATACTATTCATCCATAAAAAAGAAGGAAACCCTGCCTTTTATAATAATATGAATGGACCTTGAGGGCATTATGCTAAATGAAATAAGACAGAGAGAGAAAGACAAATACTGTATGATTTCATTTATATGTGCAATCTTAAAAAGTGAATTCATATAATTAGAGAGCAGAATGTTGGTGGCTAGAGGCTGGTGATTGGGGAAGATTTTGGTCAAAGGTTATAGCCTTCTAGCCCTAAAATGAGTAAGTCCTGAAGATCTCATGTATAGTATGGTGATTAAAATTTTTTAATAAAAATTATATATACATATAATTTTAAAAAATAATATGTATATATGTAATTTAAAATTCCCTGCTCTCAAGGATCTCATATTGCAGTTTAAGATACAAGACCTAAACTTATAAAAAATGAAGTAATAATAAAAATTTGATCTATAATCAAGAAAAGAATTGATGTCACAAAACTGCTTGTGATTCATTTGTCAAATAAGTGATATATA
This sequence comes from Taxidea taxus jeffersonii, assembly GCA_003697995.1. Classification (NCBI taxonomy): domain Eukaryota; kingdom Metazoa; phylum Chordata; class Mammalia; order Carnivora; family Mustelidae; genus Taxidea; species Taxidea taxus. The sequence continues at coordinate 22,310 of ML110893.1, forward strand.
TTTTGGAATTTAGACAGAAGTCTAAATGCTTGCCATTCCCAACTCTCTGCTATGGTAGGTATTTCCTTATGTCAGTCATTTTAGTTATTCCCATCATCTCATTACCCTGACCATGGATATTTTAAAAACTAGGTATTTGATTCGAAGTCTTACAGGGCCTAGGAGAGTACCCTAAATTACTATATTTTTTATGATGATTTATGAATTGAGTCCAATCTTCTTTCTCAGGGAGTTATACTGTAATACAAAGTTTATAAAAGAGAGTCAGTATATAAAACAGTGATACAAAATGGGAGATAAAGGGGTAAATAGCAGAAATAATGAGTCAGAAAATCCAGGAATCAGAGAAATGTGTTGAGAAAAAAGAATATAGAATCAAGAAGGAGAAGCAGAACAATAGTGGGGCATTAAGTTAGGAACACACACTTCTCAGGAGACAAACCAACATAATCACTGCACTGTTCTCTGGGCTTCTTCCAGGCTAGGAGTTGCTGCTGTTATCTCAGAAAGACTCAGAATCAGTAAGTTTTGGTTCTGAATCCACTGAAATTTCTTCTTGTCTCCCTTACTTGCCCATGTACTCTTATAAAGTCCTGTTTAATTAAAATAGTCTGAATTATTAGTCTGGAGCAAAAAGTATAATATGTGGGTACTGGGAATAGCAAAATCCTCAAAAGGACTTTCCAGGCAGGATACTGACATAAGTCCTAAATGAGCAAAAACATGCAAAAATGATCATGAGAAGACCCATTTGTCTGGAGTAGAGATTCAGAGAGGAACGAAGTAAGAGTTGCATTTCTGTGCTAAATAATGGAGAACCTTAAGAGCAAGCTTAAGAGTTCCAAATATCCTGCAATTTAAGAATGAGAGGGACACCTGGGTGGCTCAGACAGTTAAGCATCTGACTCTTGATTTCAGCTCAGGTCATGGTCTCAGGATCCTGAGAAAGAGTCCTAGCAGGCCCTGCATTAAGCAGGGTCTGCTTGAGACTTTCTCTCTTCCTGTTCTGTCTGCTCCTCCCCACCCTCATTCACAAACTCTCTCAAAAAAAAAAAAAAAAAAAAAAAAAAAAGTGTAAGTTCTATTTGTCATGCAGAAAAAAAGACAAGACCAAGACTGTCCCTCAGTAAGTACAACAGGGACACCAACTCAGTGCAGATTCATGAGTAAAAGTGGTGATGATGACAGCCCGCTCTCAACTCTGAGAAACAGGCGTGTAGCCCAGATCCACTCCCCACTAAAAATATTCTTTTAGAACTTCTCTTTCCATCTCTACTTCCCCTTCTCCTAAGCTTTATTTCTATTTGTGTCTCCCACCCCCATATGTATGAATGAGGACACTGTCAACTTAAGTTCCCTAGTGCTCATTTATATAATGTTGAAAGTTCTATATTTATTTCTTTTAAACCCATTTAAAACTGAGTTGCTTTTTAATTTTATGTGTCCTTTGATCAAAGCCTGTGCTATAAAAGTTTCCCTGGCTCCCCCAGGCTTACCTGAGTACTCTTTAATTTGTAAAGGGAACCTCCATACTTCCATCATTACTTTGCTTTAATAATAGTTTTCCCCATCTGTCTCATTTGCTAATCTATAAATTGTTCTAGGTTAAAATTGTTTTTTAATCATCAACATGTTTCCAGAGACTGGCACAGTGCCTGCCATATAATAGATACTAAATAATTTTTGAATAAATGAACTAAATCCTTCTCCTCTAGTTTAGCATAAAATTTAAGAGATTCACAGGTAATAGTCTATAAGAGACTATGTAATTTGCCAAAATCAATGATCATCGTCATTTTTGTTTCTGTTACATTAAATGAAATTGCACTGGCTAGTATTGTTTCTTCTTGATTTATATCTTTGCACATGTCATTGTCTCACAGCAGCTGGAACAGTGCAAGAGATTTATGTCTTTTCCAAAGGCATAAAATTAATCTGATTTTTAATTATTTTTCCCAATAGCATATAAGCTTCAATTTAGTTTCTACTTAGGATCAATATTTATTTAAGTTACTTGAGTAGTTTCACCTTTTTAGAAAGGAGCCATGTCACAGCCAACCTCATAAAATTATGGCCTAGTCCTCATTAATATTAATCACAAGTATTAAGTTTGATTTTCTCTTTGGAGTTTGGGAAGGTATAAGAACAGGCAGAGAAAGAAGTCCTTCTCTGAATTCAGCTGAGATCACTACCTGTGGACCATGGTAAGCATGATCCATATTCAACTGCAATGTACTGTCTATTCTATTACTAAGACACAAGTTCCACAGGCGCTCAATCTTACTGTTCATCTTGAAGTGTAGTTGGATGCCTTAGGTAAAGCTTGGGGAGGGCTAGAATGGTTTCAACACAGAAATGAGGATAGTTCGCTATCTTTTTCTATAGAAGACCAGCCTGACCCTCAATGTTCAACTGGGCTTGTAGATGTTGAAGAATTATATCTAACATTAGGTAAACAAATCAATTCATGAGATATGGGTGAAAACCTGTAGCATTCACGCCACCATTCCTCCATTCTACATCTGTGAAAAACCTACACTTTTCCTGAGCCTGGCCTCAGCACAAAACCTGTACAAACAATAGCTCCACACACTATGACCAGTCACCAGAATTAAAGCAAGTATATAAACCTACCCTACAGTGTCACATGTGTAAAATCTCACTCCACAAAGATTAAAACTCTCTCATGTTAAACTCCAGGCTATGAGACACTATCTCTGGATGCAAACATATCTCTAATTTTCTCATACGGTGGTGACCTATGGAAGTCACATACTGTATTTCCTGAATTGTGAAACACGTGTTCAGATTTTAGCATTTCTGAAACTAAGATGAGCATATTTAGTGTGGTAGTGTTTGTTGTTTATCATTATGCTGTGTTCTGCTTTTGTTTAGTTTGATTTGACATGATTTCACTTGGAAAATGTCTTATTAAACTGATGATCATTTATGTAATAGAATAATACTAAATTTGTGAATTTTCAGTCCTTTTTTAGGGGTAACTTGTTATAATATCTGATTGGGAGAATATTTTGAAATACACAGTGTCATATAATAACTCACAAGAAAATAAGCTTTATCAAAATTAACCAATCAGACTTCAGTAGCACCATGATGACTTACAATTTTGTTTGCCTCTAACAATTTTGTTTATAACTTAGCAACTAAATAATAGAAATAGAATAGTAGAAATTGATGAGGCATAACTCCAACACAGATCAAAAGCAAAGATATATTATAGCTCACAGTTAATATATAATAAAATAATATTTTCTCCATTATAAGAATAATCTAATAAATAAGGGTATGTGACAAAAGTAGAACATAAGAAGTCGGTTTTAAGAAATGACAGAGGTAGGCAACTTGCCTCATTTTTATATTTGCCTAAGGCCATGCTAGCAGGAGAGGTATCGATGTTTAGGGAATATATAGACCTTTTCTGCTTTTATCAGTGCTTATACAGAAATATTCATACGTGTGTGTGTGTGTGTGTGTGTGTGTGACTTTTCTGAGTAAAATGTATATGTTGTTGACAGTGTTGTAAATAAAGAATATAAGCTAAATCTCCTGTTCACATAATTATTGCTTTATTTGGAGCAATAGAAAAGGTAAGTTGTTCTTGCCCTCAGAGAAGCTTACAATCAAATCAGACTGGAATATTTATAGAAAGGGAAAAAAACATATAGTGACAGGACACCCTCTAGTCACTAAAAATAAATTAGATAATGCATTTGAAAAAAGTAGAGGAAAGTTTTCAGACTAGATTAGATATTCTGTAAAATCTTCCTACAACAAAATACTTAGAAACTCTAAATAAAGCATTATAATATATTACTGTAAACATGTATGTGTTGCTTACAAAACAGAAAACTCTAAATGGACCAAAAATATATACCCTAACAGCCAAATAATAAATAGTCTCTTAATTCACGGTGACCAGAGGTGCTTGCTGATATGAAAAATTTAGAGTTCTGTAGTTCATGACTGCTTAGGGTCAGGAGATAAATCCTTGGCCCCCATAATTTGAGGATTTGTGACATATACTTCTGCATGAAGCCAGGACCCTTGAAAGGTAATCTCTTTAGTAAAAGGGGATAAGGTGCCTGGGTGGCTCAGTTGGTTGGACATCTGCCTTCTACTCAGGTCCTAATCCCGGCATCCTGGGATCGAGTCCCATGTGAGTCTGATTCTCTCTCTGCCTCTGCCTCTCTCTCTCTCTCTCTCTCTGTCTCTCCTGAATATATGAATGAAATCTTTAAAAAAACAACAACAACAAAAAAGAAAAAGTAGATATTGGATAAAATATCACTCATGAGCAAAGGGAGATTTATTTTCTCTGAGAAAGTCTTCTCTGAACATTTATTATCTCAGGCTTGCTTTGACACAGATGCTAACTTCTAATATATTCTACCTGAATGTTGGTCTTAGATACTTCAAGAAGAACATTAAATTAAACTGAATCGGTCCTGGATTGGTAGAGTTATTATATATCTGATGGAAAGAAACTCAAATTCTTCCTAAAAGAGTATACCCTCAAAACAAGTCTTGATATTCCCAAAGATAAACTCGGCCAAACTTGAATTCACAATCCAAAATTAAAAATAACTAAGAAACAAGTCACTGTAAAAGAAGAGTTGGGAAAAATAATGAAATGAAATTAGATTCCCACTTTCCATGACTGCAAATAATAGAATTCCTGGATCTTGAATATAAAATTATATGCTTTACATGTTTAATAAAAAAGAAAATATGTATTTTAAATGAACAAGAAAGTAAACACACTAAAAAAAAGAGTTAGGCATATTGAAAAAATCTAAATAGAAATCCTATTAATTAAAAAAAATCAACACAATAAAACTCAGTAGATCAGATAAACAGCCATTTAGGCTAAAGTCAACGAAAATCTGAGCTCTGGAAAAGAGATCTGAAGAAATCAACTAGAATACAATATAGAAAGACTAACAGGTAAAAAAAAATATGAAAAAATATTAATAAACCATTATAGGAAAAGTAAAGTGCAACAAAAATGAAATAGGAATTAAAAATAATTGGATAGGAAGAATAAAGTGGATATATACTCAATGTGATAATGCCTAAAACATTTCAATACTTGGTGAAAACTATGAATATTCAGAGTCAAGGCATATGAAAAGTACAAAAATTAAGCAGAATAAAGAGAATAAAATCTTTTAAGGAGACCTGTCACAGAAACACCAAAGATCACCAAAGACGAAAAAGAGCTCAAAGTTTCCAAAAAGAAAAAAGTTTCCTTCAAAACCAGTGGAAATAATTTTCAAAGTTTTGAGAGGAAATAATCATCACCCATCTTTCATTATCACTAAAGGATAAGTACTAAATATACATTATTTCAAAAACTATTGCTAGTTTTATCACCTAAATATTAATAAAAGCTATATTTTAGGAAGTAATATAATTGTGGAACGAATGTCTGAGAGTAGGAAGGCCTGTTAAACAAATGAATTGGAACAGCAAAACTAACTCAACAATATGTATAAGATGATTATGTTTCCTTTGTGGTGTTAAAATACAGATAAAGCTACTATACTAGACAACAATGTCAGATGAAGAGAATACTTGGAGAGAAGGCTTTTCCTGTCTTTGGATTATTCAAGAGAAAGGTCTAGTTGTTGATTTACCTTAGGCATGATTAAAGTAAGATTTGTGTACTAATATTTCTCAGGTAATACTCTATAAACATAGTGTGGATCATTTTACACCAATGCATAAAAAATGATTTTAAAAATTCAGTCAATCCATAAAGAGGAAGAACAGGACAAATACAAAGTATAAAATACTACAGTAGAAATTAATTCACATATATCAATAAGCTCAATAAATAGAAGGGTTTAAGAGAGACACAACAAAGACAAATAAATATAATATGGTTGAAAGCAGATCTAAAAAGAAAACCAAAAAAAATTATTTTACTACACTATTATCATATAAATATGCTCTAAGGAAAAAAGCATTATTAATCATAAAAAGCATAAACATGTAATAAAATGTGAATTTAGTAGAAAAGCAGACATTGTAATATTGATGTATGTAGTAACATAACTGAAATATGTGTAAGAATTTAACATAATTACAAAAGGAAATAGAAAAATTCACCACATAGAATTAAAATTGAATTCTATCAGGTAATTGATAGGCTAAGCAGAAAAAAAATATATAAGGATATAGATTTAAATCACACTCTTATGTGATGCCTGAATGGCTCAGTTGGTTGAGCATCTGCCTTTAGCTCAGGTCATGATCCCAGGCTCCTGGAATCAAGCACCACATCAGCCTCCCCACTCAGCAGGAGCCTGCTTCTCCCTCTTTTCTCCACTTGTGCTCTCTCTCATTACCTTTGTCACCATCTGTCTCTTTCAAATATATGAATAAAATCTTAAAAAAATAAATCACACTGTTAGTAAACTTGACTTAATAAATACATATACAACCCCAAATGCAACAATTATCTCCTTTGTAAACACACATGGAGCACTTGTTTCTAATGACCATATACCCTAGACCTATGCTTTCCAAATATAGCTACTAGCCACTTGGCTATTTAAACTTAAATTTAAATTAATTAAAATTAAATAAAATTTAAAAATAAGTTCTTCAGTCCCATTAGCCATATTTCAAGTGCTCAATAACCACATGTAGTTATTAGCTACTATACTGGGCAGCAAAGATATAGAACACTGAAATTATCACAGAAAGTTCTATTGTACACTGCCACCCTAGGAAAAATCACAAAGACATTTATTTCTACAGTACTACCTATTGAGGAAATTGCTGCAAGTTCAAAGAAATGAGTATCAACTCTGAAGGGGCAAATGGTCCCTTATATCTAAGCCAATTAAAAAAAAAAAAAAAGATCTCTTGGTAGAAAAGTTATTTCATGGGTTTCAAATGAAAATAAAAATGAGTGAATTGGAAAAAGGATTTCATTATGCATAGAATATAATAAAGAAATGATCAAATGGTCAAGTCACAAAGGATTAGAAAGAAATGGTAGACTCATACCAATGAACTAGCATTCTGTAAAGAAAAAAGCATGATTGTGACCCTTTGGACTTTGGGAAGTCCGAAGAAACAGGAAGAGCACTCTAAATTTGCTTGACTAAAATATACAGAATTAGAGCACTTTTCTTTTGTCTTTTTTTTTTTTTAAGATTTTATTTATTGGGGCACCTGGGTGGCTCAGAGGGTTAAAGCCTCTGCCTTCAGCTCAGGTCATGATCCCAGGGTCCTGGGATTGAGTCCCTCATCGGGCTCTCTGCTCTGCAGGGAGTCTGCTTCCTCCTCTCTCTCTCTCTCTCTCTGCCTACTTGTGATCTCTGTCAAATAAATAAATTTTTAAAAATATTTTATTTATTTAATTTAGGGAGAGAAAGAGAAAGGTGGGAGCAGAGAGAGAGGGAAAAGCAGACCCCTTTTGAGTGTGGAGCTGGATGTGGGGTTCAATTCCAGAACCTGAGATCATGACCTGAGCCAAAATCAAAATCTCAACTTGATAAGAAAATCTGTATTCTGAGGTAGCTGACCAATCCAGCAGGGGAATCCCAGTCCTGGCCCCAGGGCAATTCCAGGCTTTCCCCCAGCCCTACGGGCTGAACCCACAAGAGTGGCCCAGATACGGAAGTAAATGGTATAAACTGCTCCCTTTTTTGTGCTCCAGGCTCAGACCTTGAGAGATCAATCTCTTCTGGGCCCGCTGGCATGAAATAATCTCTGATCCTCCAAGGTCTCCAAGTGCCGCTTGGTTTCCTTGGCCAGGATCCAGTCTGCCTTCATAACAAACTAACTGAGCCACCCACGTGCCTCAAATTAGATCACTTTTCTAGTTATTTACTACCATCATATAAAAATACTCAGAAATAAAATCCATGCATATATTGCCAGCCAATCTTCAATAAGGATACCAAGAATATAAAATAAGGAAAAGCAGTCTCCTCAACAAATAATGTTAGGAAACCTGGATATCCACATATAAAAGAATAAAACTGGGGACGCCTGGGTGGCTCAGTTGGTTAAGCAGCTGCCTTCGGCTCAGGTCATGATCCCAGCGTTCTGGGATCGAGTCCCACGTCGGGCTCCTTGCTTGGCGGGGGGCCTGCTTCTACCTCTGCCTCTGCCTGCCACTCTGTCTGCCTGTGCTCGCTCTCTCTCTCTGACAAATAAATAAATAAAATCTTAAAAAAAAAAAAAAAAAGAATAAAACTGGACCCTTAAACCATGCGTAAAAATGAACTCAAAATGGATTTGAGGCTTAAATATTTGACTTGAACTATAAAAATCATAGAAGAAAACATAGGGGGAAATCTTCATGACATTGATCTTGGCAATGATTTCATGGATATGACACCAAAACCATAGGCAATGAAAGTAAAATTAGATAAGTAAGACATCAGACTAAAAAGTTCCTGCAGAACAAAGAAAGCAATCATAGAGGAAAAGGCAGCCTACAGAGTGGGAGGAAATATTCACAGATGCTATATATGATAAGAGGTACATTTCCAAGACGTATAAGAAACACTTAAGACTCAAGAGCAAAAATCTAATGACCCAACTAATAAATGGGCTAAGGAAATTTTTTCCAAAGAAGATATACCAATGGCCAGCAGGCAATGTCACTAAACATCAGGGAAATACAAATCAAAAACTATAACGAAGTATCATCTCACACTTATCAGGAAGGCCATTACCAAAAAAACAAAATAAAACAACAGACAAGTGTAGGTGAGGATGTGAAGAGACTGGACCCCTTGCACACTGTTGGTGGGAATATAAAAATGCTGCTATGGTAAACAGCATGGAGGTTCTTTAAAACTGGAAAAAAATAGAACTACCACATCATCCATTCCTGGGTATTTATCTAAAGAAATTAAAATCAAGATATTGGAAAAATATCAGTACTCCCATGTTCATTGCACTCGTCACAGTAGCCAAGATGTGGAAACAACGTAAATATCCATCAGTGGATAAGATAAAAAGGTTTTTTTAAATGTAGTATATATACATGCAATAAAATATTAGCCTCTGAAAAGGAGTAAATTGTACAATATATGACAAAGACTACATGGACGAACCTTCAGGATATCATGCTAAGCTAAGTAAGCCATTTATAGGACTAACACCATGTGATTCCACTTATACGAGGTGTGTAACATAGACTTGGAGAAGCAAAGAATGAAATGCGGGCGAGGGGCTGGATGGAGGGAGAAATGGGAAGCTGCCAATCAAGAGGTAGAAAATTTCAGTTCAGCAAGATAAGTAAGTTCTAAAGATCTGCTGTACAGTACTAGTGCCTATAGACAACAACATTGTTATTACACATCTAAATAACAACAACAACAACAACAAAATACTACAGGCAAATTTAAATTCACCCAGCGGAGCTGAAACTAACACTGACCATAGCTCAGCTCCATGGATGGGCACAAACTGTATTCCTCATGGTAGGTAGAATACATACCCAGAAGATAGCTCAACCAACTCGTCACTTTACTAACTTCTGAACTCCTTCTTTAGGTCTCAGGGGGAAAACTCTGTAGCCCTCGTTGCCAGAACAGGGCCCACCGCACAGTAGGGACTAGGAGAAAAATAACTGAATGCAAAAAGGGATGGGTAAAGGGGTAGAAGTTTTCCAAGTGTAACATACTAGGATACCATGTTCTATTTTCAGTGTGAGTCAGAGGTTATAGGAATGGCGGGAGAAGGTCAAAGAATTTCTGGAAAGAGCCAGTCTCATGCTGTGAAACATACTTCCATTTCTCTTCCTGGGGGAAGTCTCAATTCTTTCTTTCTTAGATAACCAGAGCCCTGAAATTAACCCCTATTGAACTAGAGAAACTGCAGCTGTGCACCCAATATATCCATGATGGTTTTCAACAGAAATCTGCATCCTATTTTTAAATAAGAAAGATAGTTGCCTTTTGAAAATTCCCTTCGCCTATTCAGGACAGAGGTCCTCAGTGGAAATTTGCTTCCTACCAAGATTACTTAGAACTCTGAATCACAAGAGAAATCCA
>ML110893.1:32755-82874 GCA_003697995.1 Taxidea taxus jeffersonii
TTTTTTTTTCCCCTTTCTGTTCTCACCTTCACTTAATAAACTTCCACTTTACTTCACTCTTTTGTGTCCATAAGATTCGTGATCTTCAACTCTGTGAGACAAGAACCTTGCAACAATATAATTCCTAGCAGGGTGTCCAGTAGGGCTACCTTTCCTTTTGCATCTTTGCTCATTTTCTCTGTCTTGAGTTACCAAGTTACCAAGGGGACAACTTGGTGAAGCTTCAGGGACATGACCATGCCCAACTTTGGCAAACTGCCAATGCCTACACCAAATTAATTATGGCCAGAAGAGTAGTTTAAGGAAAAACAAAAACAAAAACAAAAACAAAACAAACAAACTCCTCTGCAGCTATGCTAAACTGGAGAATATGTTGGCCTGGAAAAGGCGTAAGACAGAACCTGGGCGGATTAATCAACGGGTGCTTAACATACAGCTTTAATGGGCTATTTCCCTGAGTACACTGATCTAGAAACCAGCTGAGCCTGAATATAACAGTCCCTGAGCATCTTGCACTGATTCTTCATATTAAAAACAACTAAAATATGACATTTGGCAACATATATTAAGAAAACAATTGTTTTGTCGCAATAGGAACACCACTTATGATGCCCAAATGAACACAGGTCGATCGTTTGCCAAACAGCTTTGACCTGCATCTTCACTTCTGGCAACCATGCAATGTCACAGAAACACCTCTGCATTTTTCCCAGCTTCCTAAAAATCCGCTTATCGAGCATAGTATCATGAGCCTCAACCTTCAACCCGGTGCTTGATCTCCCCAAACTCCTGCTTCAAATTTCCATAAAGCTCCAAGAAAAGAGGATGGGGTTGCAGAACCAGTACAAACATGATTTCTTTCAAGGACTGGGTCCATATCGAGTAACTGTGAGCATAAATAGTAAAATAAACACAGATAATTTGAAAAAGTAATAAATTCTATAAATAAAGTATGGGTGGGCCAGAACAATACAGAGGATAATCTTTTTTAGAATGCTTTTTAACATCATAACTCTAGAATGCACACAACATCGGATCCGGCCGAAAGATATTTTTCCCCTGTTCTGATGAAGCCACCCTCGGTAAATGTTTGTTTACTCACTCAATATGTTTTGTCTGAGTACAGTATATCAACATTTAAATAACACTGTTTTCCAGATATAATGTGCAAAGAAATGCTCGCATCACAGAAGCATGTCCTTAGTGACCCGGGGATATTTATTCACTTCAAAAATAAATTTACTACAGCAAAGAATAGGTCCCAAATTATTCAATAAAAAGGAAATTATCTTCACTAAATTTTTTTGATCAATATATACCCTTTGCTGATTTCTCATTATAATGCTGTCAATATTCAGAGGGAAAAGATCAACAGACGGCAGGACTTGCAGCTTCAGAAGGATGTTTGCCATTTGAAGACAGTGCTGCTCGTAGTAGATTGGTATGTTTCCCTCTAGTGGTTAAAAGGCATTTAACTCCATCAACCGAGTCATCTTTTGAAAAACAAAGTAGGAATTGAGAACAAGGTAGCATTTAGTGAGGCAAAAATTAACATGGGTCTCAAATTAAGTGATTTGCAAGTAGAATCAAGTCTGGTTATGCTAGAGAAACTAATTCATAGTTTAAATACCTGATCAATTTCCATGGGATGAACAAGGACAGAGAATATTTTAAACTCTGGCTGATGAGAGATGCTGATGATGAGTAAGGAAATGAAAAATCAGAAGGGGAAACAATTAAAATACTTAGTAAAACCAATTCATTTTAATGTGGCACAAGATTAGTAATGAAGCAAGATTAGCAATTTTTAAATGCTGCATTACTTATTTAAAAATCCTTTATAAAAATAATTTCATTTTTGAAAAATAAAAATTTGTGCACCGGCTTCATTCCAGGGACAACTGACTGCATTTCTCTTGTGACCCGGCAGCCTCAGGGTAGGCAACGTTATACTTCCCAAGAAGGAAAATCAGGGACCCTAATCACAGCAATCACTTGCTGAAATACATCACCGGGCCTAAAATATTCCACTAAACAAGGCAAGGTAGTTTCTCTGTGATGACACAGGTCACATTTAACTCTTTAAAATGCAAGACAATTACATAAAAGACTCTTATCTCTCTTCTTCTAAATACTACGAGCATGGTAGGCTATTGACAACAGCAAAATGCCACATCAGTTCCAAATATGCACACTGGGGTTCCTTGAGCAATCAAACTTGCTGAAATTAAGGGTCAAAAGAGCAGCACTGTAACTTTAGGCAACCCAGGGGAAGACAACAATCTTCCACCTTTGTTGTATTCTGTGAACTGGCCATGATCACAGAATGTGAAAAACAGCTATCAGATCACAGGATCATTTCTGCGCCAGAAAGCACCTGCAGTTATTATGTACAAAAGAAGCTCACAATGCCAGGCTTTCAGAGGCATATAAAGCTAGCTGTCCTTCCAATTTCTCATCGGGAAATATGTGAACGATACAGAGCAAAGAAAATGCCCACGATACAGACACATACATATAAATCCTTCCCAGCTCAACTCTTCAGAGTTTGGTTTACACTATGAATTATTGAAAGAGCATAAAAAAGAAGAGCTAAAAACAGAAGCTGGAAATTAACTGCTCATCACCCATAAAGAGGCTATAGATCCTCAAGGAGAAAGGCTGAACAAAAAGAAACAATTATTCTACAATTCCTCTTTGTCCTTAACAGGTTATAAGCAATGTTGCCAATGAATGTATCTTGCCTTTCTAAGGCAAACAAACAGATGGAAATAGAACTGCATTCAATTATCGATCATTTACTTCATATATTTGTCCATTGTCCACAATGAGCTGGAGAGAAAATATTAAGAGTGGCTCCAGCCTTCTAGAACGTGGAGTCAAAAGGACAGAAATACAAATCTGCTATTTAAATGTATGTCTTCTTTATATTTAGTAGCAACTATGCAAAGCTACAGAGATAGAGGGGAGGCTTCATGATTTTTTTAGAAACCTTAGAGAAGGTTATCAGCTGTGAAGCCCAAACCCTGCAAATTCAAAATACACTTATTTTCCCATATTGTGCTCAGCTCAAATAGATTAATCACAAGTATGTTAATTACTGAGTCATGTTATGTCAGAACAAAGCAAAGGTGTGTAGAAGAGCTTAATTGTATCTTGTGCAAAAGATAATGTGTAAAAGGCTTCAAGGTATGACAGAGCACCTGAACAGTCTGAAGTTATTTTTATCTTATTTTGTTGTTTTTATTTTCTATTGAATTTAGGGAAATTTATAAAATCTGAAAAAATATTTTGACCTCTTGGGCCAAGATGAGGTTACAGGATGGGGAGAATTTCACAAAATGTGTCCTCATAACTATTTAATAAGTTATTTCAGTGATCCGAAATATCATTTGGCCTTTCTAGTTGACATGACATTAAAAATGAAGCTTGTGTTTTTGCATGTAGGATGCCTAATTTAGTCATTGTAATTGCAGAGAATTTGATAGGTATATATAAAAGGAGCATCGCCGTGTATGTCATAATCATCCTGGGGGAAATCCTATACTATGTTTGAAAAATAGAGCTTTTAATCTAGGAGGTCTGTCCTTTGATTGTAATATTGAGCCAAGCCAGATCTGGAGCTTAAGTTTCTTGACATAGTCCTGTTAAAATGAAAAAGAAAAAAGGAAAAAAAAATGAAGGAGATCTCGGTAAAATGCTATCACACTGGAAGACAGAAGATGGGCGATGAGAACACAGGGGCTGTGGGAAAGGCAATACACAGATGAAAGAAATAAAAGACCAGCAAATGAGAAATGGAAAATGGATGGCAGACTCCACAAGCTTCTAGAATATCTTTCACAAAAAGACCAATTGTCAAGAACACATATCAGAACTGTATCATGTTTTTTCTCCCACAGTATACTAATTTCATTTTTTGAAGGATGTGGAGGGGACTTTCTCTCTCTTCACCTCCTATAAATTATTCTATACTGACTGCTGCCTTATGGACAGAGAAGCACAAAGAGGCCAGGACATTAGCATTTCCCAGGATCTGCACAGGGTGCTTAATGGAGGTAATGAGTGCCCTGGCCAGGAGCCAGGAGGACAAGCTCCAGCCACAAAGTGGTGAGTCAAGTGTAAGACAACCACACAGAGACCAACCAATCATTTTTACTAAACACAAATTTTTTTGTCACTTGTAACAAGCCACTCCCCCACACACATACCCAGCCCCACTAGGTGACTATTTCCTGGGCAGTCTTCTGAACAGTGGTATTGAAATGCCATTCATCATAGACTGGAAAGGTGGGTTTAGAGGTCCTAAGTGCTTGGGTATGAAGCCAAAAAGAGAAAGCAAAAGAGCCACCCTTTCTCATTGCAACAAGGAGCTGCTTCTCGCCACTGCCTTTTTCATGCTGAGATTAGGACTTTAAAGAATCAAAACAATTTTTTGTAGCATATCACATATCCTTCTACACTTTCCTTAACATGGATGGCACAGATGAATTCTTAACAAATATCAGTACGTAGATGATGCCCATGAAAGTGAGCAAACATTCGCTGGATTATCTCTATGACTTCCAGTAGAACTTAGTTCGTGGACTATTGCACTGTTTAATAAGATATCTATTTTAAGATACTACTCAGTCTTCCCACTGACGTGCTTTTTCTTTCATATATGCTAAAGCTCTCTCTTTCCTTGTCCTCCTCCTTCTCCTTTTCAGCAGCACAGGTAGAGAAGCAAAAGGCCATGCAGACTGATTAGATGATACACCGATGAGCTGAACAGTAGGGATGATAGATGGGCATGCCCATGCTTTAGTTACACTTTCCCTATCAAGCCTGAAAAGGTCAATAAATTGGAAAAATACTTCTGAAAGTTTATAAAGAAAATATATTCCTCATATTTTATAGGATTTGTTTAAATTATCTACACTAGGTGCTCCTACAAATTACATAGTCCTGCTAAATGACAATGCATACCTCAAGTATTCTAAATACAGAAAAGTTCACTCATATCGGGTTTTGCTAGCAAATCCTGAAAGCTTCCCATACGTTCTTTCTAACACAAGTTCTATAAGTACTGTGAGTTTTACCTACAAATCCATCACAATGTAACACCACTTCACTACAAGTCTGAGAGAACAGCACTAAGAGATGAAAAGTGGATCCTGGAGGATTTAATTAGGTCAGAGATGAATCACCCAGCTGAAAGAGAAAGGGACAGAGAACAGACACAGAAATAAGATGGCTACTTCCAAGCAGACAGGCTACATTTAGAGATGAGTAGATTTTCCAAGCTGTGAAGAGAGCATAGACTGATGTTACTTGGGAGGCAGAGCCAGCATTATTAACTTGGTATGTAAAGAAAAGTAGCATTTCAGTTCAAGACAAACTGAAAGGGAAATTTCAGCTTATTCTGAGATTCTACATGGGCAGTTGACATTCCAAAAAGGTCAAGAATGCTGAACCCTGAAGTCCCCTATACTAAGAAGCCTTTAGTGCTACATGAGAGTCAGTAGGTGAGGCTGACCATACAGTTCCTGTAAGAGTTGGTAAGAGTTCTAAATGTCTATTTGCAATCCACATTCTTCATGTTGGATTATACATGCTATATATCGTCTTTGAATTAAACATCTTAGCATAGCTTTCTGCCAAAATTATATGTCTTATAATTCCCATATTTCCCAGAGTGCTGCAAAGTAACAAGGGTTGAATTTGCCACCCAGCAATATTCCAGGAAACTAATTACCTGGGGGAATTCATGAAAGATTGCACAGATTACTGTGCCTCAACAATAAAGTAATGAGACCGGTTTCCACAAGGCATACATAAAAATCACATCTATCTGGTGTATTGATTTACGCACACATTTTAGAAGATCTATGCAAATCTTACCTGACTCAATCCTTTCCTCTTTACAAAGGCTTTCCTACTGATAAAGCTGAACATCATATTTCTCTCCTTTGGACTTATTTTGCCTGCCACTCATTTAGAACCTAGTATTTATGCAGCTATTGGTAGGTATCTTGCTATGCATATGTATTGCTCATTCAAAACGGCCTTTATGCTAAGAAGGAAACTCTGTTAGTTCTCTCTCGTTGCACAACAAATTACCCCCAAACCCAGGAGTTTAAGACATTTCTTATCTTCTGTAGTTTTGGAGGGTCAGGCCCCCAGCAGTGACTCAGCTGGGTGGCAGGTTCAGTATGTCTCATGGGGCTTCCGTCAGGTTGTCAGTCAGGGCTCTAGTCACCTGATGTCATAACCTGACTGAGGGATACACTCGCTTTAGTTCCCCACTTGCTGGAGATCTCAATTCTTTACCATGTGAGCCTCTACACAGGGCTGCTCATGACAATGCAGCTTCCCAGAAATCTAAACAGCTGAGAAAAAGAGACAAGAGAGAGAAAGAGAGAGAGGGAGAGACGCACAACCAAGACAGAGCCACAGTATCTTCTGTAACCTAATCTCAGAAAAGACAGTATCATTACCCCTACCATATTCTAGTATTTCACCAGACCATGTGAGAGGATTACACAATCATGTGAATAGAGGAGACAGGGTTTGCTGGGAACCATTGTAGTAATCAGCTACCACAAAAAGGACTTTCTTTCATCACTGCCCCTTTTAAAGATTCTAATATGATACACTGTGTAGAATAAGAAATCAATAAATATATTTCTGAATTTATTATATCCTCCACATCCATAGAATATATTTTTCAATTACTCTTTTATTCTTCACCAATAGTCACTTTACTAAACACATTAATGATGTAACATTATATGACTCTCAGTCTCTTTACTAACAATTATAGAGTTACACTAGGAATAAAAAGATAGAGAAACTTTTTTTTACCATGAACAAACACATATGACTTTTAGTTAGGTTATTTGACTCTTAGTTGGGTCACATTTTTTAGTTAGGTTATATGACTTTTGGTTAGGTCACATTTTGTTTTTCTTTCTCAGTATTTATTCATACATGAAATATTTACTGACAATTCACATGCTACTAAGGACATGAAGCTACAATATATTTGGACGAATATTATGGTAAGGGAAATAAAGAGTTGTAGGGAATCATAAATTTGAGACTATTTCTCCTGTAACATTTAGCAAAATTAGAAATATTAAATATAAAAAATATGGAATGTGGGATAGAAAATGGGTCTATAAATATACTACTATTTCAAGGAAAAATTAAAGTATGTTTCTACAAGCTAGCGATAGTATTGACTGGACCAAAAATCATGATAATTGGGTATGAAATTTGATCTTCTACAAGAAAATATAGAAAATATAGACAGGAACACAATGAGCATATTGAACCATGAGGAAGCTGTATTAGCAGCTACTGTTGATAGTCTGCCTATCCTTCAACTATTCATCACATTTTCTTTCTTGAGAGATTCCAATGTTGTTCAGATTTCTACCTGCCTCCCACCCACAGAATTTAGAGTCCTAGTGACTGTACTTAGTCCTATTTGAATAATTAGTTCAAATTATTTTCCACTTAGCCTGAAAATTTCATGGATAGAGTGACAAGGTGGGCCTTAGAAACAATTTGGAACAAGGTGAAATTTATCCATACTCTCTGTAGTAGGGTTGACCAGTGACCTCCAAAAGATATATCTATGTCCTAATCCCTGTAACCTGCAAATATGACCTTATTTGGGAAAAAAAAAAGGTCTTTACAAATGTAATAATGAAGTTAGAAAACATTGAGATGAAATCATGGGAGATGAGGTGGCCCCAAATCCAATGACAAGTGTCCTTATAAGCGATACAAATGAGAGACATGCAGAAAGAAAAGGAGAAGGCCATGTGAATGTGCAAGCAGAAATTGAAGTTGCAGAGCCAAAAGTTAAACTCTTGGAGCCACCAGAAGTTAGAAGAGGCAAAAAAAGGATTTGCTCATAGAAACTCAGGAGAGAATATAAGGCTCTTAATAACAATACAGATCTGCCAATTCTAGACTCCTGGCCTCCAGAACTAGGAAAGAATATATTCTAATTGCCTTAAGATACACAGTTTATGGTATTTGTTCCAGCAGCCTTAGGAAATTAATACAGCCTCCAACTTAAATAATATTTCAATTCCAATCCACAAGTTCTTTACGTAGTAGGCTCATTTTTCCCACACCCAACACCACTAACGGCCAACACCTGCAGCTACTCTTCCCCATGCCAGAGCCCACATGACCCAGGATTTTCTTTCTTAGGAGAGTCAGCTTATCAATAAACCAACTCAAAATTGGTCAATAAATTTAAAAAATTAATTGATTCACATTCATGTTACCTTTTGTGAATAACAGAATTATTAATAGGATCTTTCTAATGGCTATTTTTAAATTAAACAATTATTGATCAAGTACATACTGTGTATCAGACACTTTGCCAGTTCAGGAAAGAAACTGGTAAACAAGACGGATAACCATCCATAAAGAACATACGTGTTGGTTTTCACCTCAACATACTATCTACTCAATACATATTATTTGACTTAATTCTCACACCAATTTTATAAGTATGATTATCCAGCTGATAGATGAAGCAGCAGAGGTTCAGAAGGTTTAAATTCTTTGTCCACATTTGCATGTCAATTAAGCTGCCAGGGGCAGGTCTGTCTGACTCTAGAACTCTAGAAGGTACACCTAGGCATGCAACACTGGTAGAGTCAGCTCCCAGGGCCAGTGATCTCCTCTTTCAGAGCCTAGCCCCTTCCCCTATCTTCGCCCCTCCCACTTCATCCCATTCATTCTTCTCTCCTGATAGATGGAGAAATAGTGAGGTGTTGGCAACTAATTATTTTACCATTCCCAGCAGCAGCATCTTTTGATAGAAGACCTCACAGCATCTTTGTGAGTGAAATATTCATTCTACCCCTATCTTAGAGAGGAGAAAACAAAGGCCTAAAAATTACTCTGGTTGAAATCAGACTTGAATCCAGAAATACAGGTTCCAGATCAAGTATGTATGTGAAAGCTTTTTGTAAGTTACAGAGGATTCTGCCAGTGTTTGTGCAAATGTCTGTTATCAAAAAAAGTCCCTTTTCCATTATGCCATGTGGCCACCTAATGGCTATTTTCATCACATTTATAGTCAGACTTGGAACAGGTTAGTGTTTAATAAAACTCAGCTCTCACCACTTCTACTCATTCTACTCATAAGCTTAGTCCCAGAGATAAATGTGGGATAAACTGTGGAAGATGAATAAAAGAGAATATTTTAGTGACAAAAAAAAATATTATCTGTGAAGAAGTTGTGGCAAGAATAGAAACAAGAAAAAGAATGCAGGTTCTGATTGAAAGCTTGCAGAGTAGTGTTTCCAGAGCGTGGTTCAAAGAACAATAGTTCTAGAAAAGGCTTTTTAGGAGAAGTGTTGTCTGGTCAAATAAGCAAATGTGTAATAATTCCATTTTGGAGGTAAAATATATAATCATTTCAAAATGTTATGTGGTTTAAAAATCAGTGGAAAAATGAAGATTGAGGGAAAGAGAAAGAATGCCAGTATATATTCAGTATATATATATATATATATATATATATATATATATACACACACACACATACATACATACATATGCCTGGTTACTAGTTCAGTTAGGGTTATAATATCAAGGTAGAAGAATCTTGGAGTAATACAAACAAACCTGTTTCTAATCTACCACCTACTAGCTAAACAATCTTCAGCAAATTACTTAGCAGGTGCACTTTCTTCACATGTAAAATAGGGAAATACCGATTAGGTTATCTTGTGTTCGCTTGTGACAAGTCATGTAAAACACCTGTTTTTTACATGCAAGGTGTCCTATTGGCAGATGTTCTCAAGACATGGCTACTCATAGTTTGTTATCTTTGCGGTTATTATGGTAGTCAGTAGCTGAGTCTATAATAACCAACATCTCTGCTACCACCTATCCCACTCACAGAAATGCAATTATCTGAGAGGTTAAAGTTTTGAAATAAAAAATAATTGATCCCAGCAGAGATGGCAGAATAGACAGATCTATTACTTCACGGGAAAACTCTTCAGAAACCTGAAGGAATTTATTAGCATATCTGAAGGATCAATCCATCAAATAAGGTATTGGGCACCCTGGAAAACCTGGAAAAGGAGAAACAGAAAGATCAAGCTTAGCACTCGTGTCCAAGAAGAAGAACTTCAGCCAAGTTTCTCAAGTGTTCTGGTGCTTGAGGCAAAGTCAAACAGATTGTAGAAATGACCGTGGAATCAAAGCCACTCGATTTAAAATGCCTTTGCCCTTTTGACAAAATGGTCCTGAGTTTGTGTGTTTGTATCAAGCCACCTCTACGTTACCCTGGTGCCATTAAACTCTCGATTTATCTAACTTCCTGTACCGAGCTGAAGAACGTGCCCACAAAATTTGTACCCACGAGGAACTTGTGAATGGGATCTAATGTGAACATAGAGTCTTTGCAGATGTAATCAAGTTAGGATGATAGTGGTGTACTGATCAGGGTGAACCCTAACCCAAAAATGACTGTGTTCTTATATGGAGAGGAGATTTGGGACACAGAAACACACAGAAAAAATGCCATGGAACAAAGGGTGTACAGATTAGTGGGGCACTTACAAACCTAGAAAGGTCAAGGATCACCAAACACCAGAAGCTAGTAAGAGGTAAGAACTAATCTCCTCTAGAGCCTTCAGAGAAAGAGTGGCTCTGCCTATACTTTGATTTCAAGCTTCTTGACCCTAGAGTCACGAAAAAATAGTCCTAAGCCCTCAAATTTATGGTGATTTGTTATGGCAGCCCTAGGACACCAATACACTTCCTTTTGTTATGACATCATGTTCACCAAGCAGTTTTCTGGACAAGATTCCTTTCCCAAAAAGGTGAACACATATAATGAAACATTAATACTTAAGTATATGTAAGTTTCAAATTCCTGTCTCTATGGTAATACTTTGTGTTTGCAAACTGGAATTAGAGCCTTTATCCTATTACCTTGTGAACTTTTTATTTTTTTTAAAGAGCTTATTTATTTATGAGAGAAAGAGCTAGAGCATGAGCAGAGGCAGGGGCAGAGGGAGAAACAGAGCTGGACTCAGGGCTTGATCCCAGGACCGTCAGATCATGACCTAAGCCAGTCAGATGCTTAACCAACTGAGCAACGAGGGCACTGAACCTTATAAACTTTTAAACACAGTCTACCACTGAAAGAGAAATCTGTTCTTACAGGATGTGGACAGTATCACCTTTCTGAATATAATATCCTGTAGCAAGAGATAATGAAAGAAACACCTCTTTGGGGCTCTAAGCCTGTGGTCTCTCTCTTGATGATCTTGATACTATATGTCTTCCACAGTCCCTTTGTTGGCAGGGCAGCAAATAATTTTTCTTCAATAATATTTTATTGTTACTTTCCCGGTCAGAACCCACAGAGAGGTTTAATTACCACTGAGGTACTGAAAAATAGCTAAGTGACAAAGAATTCACAGTAATAGTAACTCCAACAAATAAATGTTAGCCTCCATAAAGGTAATCAGGCACCTGAAAATATAAAATTTCTTTTTTAAAAAATTCATGGCTTTGTATCTTAGAAGAATAATAGACATTTTGGTATTTTGGACATAGCTGGGGTAATGAGTTAAGAAATAGTAATAATCACATCAACATTTCAGTATACAACTTTCAGGCTAGACAAATTAAAATAATACAAATATATTAGAATTTAGCACTAATTTTCTCAAGGAATCGCACACATGGTATAAGTGTATGGAAAACATTTTTTCATTCATTAATTTATTCATTAAATCAATTAAGATACATTACTTGGATACTTATGATGGGCCAGGAAATATGCTAAGTGCTGGAAATACAAAAATAAACAAGACATATGATCCATGCCTTCAAAGAACTTATTCTCCTAGGGAAACAGACACAAACAGATAATTACAGTAGATTGATTCGAGTGCTATAATAAAGGTATAACCGAAATACTGTTATGCTCCTGAAAAAGAGCTAATAACTGAATGAGGGAGGCAGGAAATGCTCATTCAGTTTCCTGGTAACATTATGCTAAATAAGTACAACACAGCTTATTTGGCAATATATCTATAAATTCTAACCAATTTATTTAAATCAATATTAGTCATGGCCCTTTGAATCAATCGAGTTCTGAGCATTTGTTTTTTTAATTAAAAAGTAAATTCCAGTAAAATTCACATCAATTGAACCAATCTACCTTTCCATGCCCATCACTCCCTAAGGAAAAAAAAATAGATTTTATTTATTTATTTGAGAGAGAGAGAGAGCGAGCATGAGCAGGATGAGGGGGAGA
The DNA here is from genome assembly GCA_003697995.1 of Taxidea taxus jeffersonii. Classification (NCBI taxonomy): domain Eukaryota; kingdom Metazoa; phylum Chordata; class Mammalia; order Carnivora; family Mustelidae; genus Taxidea; species Taxidea taxus. The sequence continues at coordinate 45,054 of ML110893.1, forward strand.
GCAGGGGCAGAGGGAGAAGCTGACTCCCTGCTGAGCAGGGAACCTGACTACAAGGATGGATCCTAAGATCCTGGGATCATGACATAAGTTGATGGCAGGTCAGATGCTTAACCAACTGAGCCACTCAGGCTCCTCTCTAAGAAAATTTCTGATAACTCAGTAGATTTCATTCATCAATAAATATTTTTCCCTGCAAATACATGGTGGCAACACTTTAGATTTCTTTTACCACAGTATATCTAAAACAAAAATCAGCTAGAAAGTAAAACAAGAAACTGTCAGTTTTTTCCAGTCTTCTCTGCCATGTAAACAGATTAAAACTCACAAATGCCATTCTTCTAGCAAGTAAAAAGCTGACCCCCCCTGAAATCAGAAGAAGCAGGCAAATAATAGCCATGATCTGCTTACTTGGACCAGAAACCATAACCTGGTATGAATACTTCCATGGTAATTTTGACAAATTGCTGGAGATTGATGGACTATTTGGAGAGTGAGAAGCTACTGCAGGCCACAGTCATAGGAAGCAACCGCATGTGGGCAGTTACCTTCAGGAATCTCACCACATTCTCAAGGTCAGGAGCAAACAAATTCCCATTCCTGGATCTGCCCTGTGAGACATGTTAAAATAAGTTCTGCAGGGAAAAGTGTAATGACAAAAGTCAGAAACTCAGATTTATACAAAGAAAGAAAAAGCAATGGAAAGGGTATAAATTAATTAATTCTCTGTGATACTATAACAGTGGATACAGGACATTGTGGATTTGTCAATTTCCATGTAACTTTACCAATGAAGAGTGAACCTTAACATACCAATAAACAAACAAACAACAAAACAAACTTTTAGCAGATGGGTGAATCTTAGAAAGGACTACAGACTATTTTCAGAGTCTAACTTACTATTAAAATGTATGTAAAAAATGTATGAAAAGAATGTCACGAAAGGACTTGGGGGCAGGAGCAGGTGTTGGCCTAAGTAAGTGGAAATGAGTGAATTCTGTAAGACTGAAGGCAAAGGGAACTATAACACTGTGCTTTATGTGAGAAAGTTGTTTCCCAAGTGGGTTAATACTTCTCATACTGCTATGGCTGCCTTCTGGAGTAAGCAATTTTGTTAATGAATGACGGGTGGCCTGAGTTAAATTTCTTACCAACCAAGCTAGAATTTACAGATAAGCTAAAACGAGGTATGATAATAGACTAGAATGGGAGCCACCAGGATGAACTTAAATTCAGTTTACTATAGATGCAGATGGTTACATATAGAAATATTTACAGATATATATAAATATATATATAAATATATGTACACACACATATTTCTTTGACCCATCAGCTAAAAAGTCCTAAAAACAATGGCACCCCAATAGCAATGAGCATATTTAGCACACAGATATTGTTTTGTAATGCCTTCCTTTTTTCTCTATAAAGAACTACCAACTCTGGGATAAAATAACTGATTATAGGACTAGGGCAGGAAATACACAAGATGGGTCTGCAGTATCTTGTAGAGCCCAAAGGTAAGGAAAAGTCAACATCAACAGTGAGAAATCATGCTGATAGTATGTACTGTTGATATGATGTGAAAATGGCACTTCACCTCTGTGATCTTCCTTATAAAACCCCGAAACTCCTACCTCATCCTGAGAAAAATACTAGACAAATTCCAGTCGAGGGCCATCATACAAAATGCCTGACTGGTATTCCACAAAACCATCAAGGTCATAAAAACTAAGAAAATCCGAGGTGCTCTCACAGTCAAAAGGGGTCTGAAGAGACACAGCTAAATGTCATTCTGGATAGCACCCAGCAAGAGAAAAAGGGCCTTAGGTAAAAACCAAGTGACTCTGACTGAATGGACTTTAGATAACAATAAGATCAATTTGGGTTCCTTGGGTGTAACAGATTTATCATGCAAACGTTAAGATGTTAACAGTATGTGAAACCAAATGGAGGGTAGATGGGAATTTTCTGTACTACTTTCCCATTTTTTCTTTAAATCTAAACTGCCCTAAAAAATAAAGTTTATTTAAAAAAAAAAAAGAAAGAAACCCACTCACATTAAAAAAAGACATTTAATTATTATAATTCTAATAAAACAAAATATAAAGCAAGAATTACATTGCTTCCCTTTTAGTTATGCTTTTCTATTTTGGGGAGCTTTTACCCGCTAAATACTCCAACAATACAGGAGATTCTCAACTGTTACAGTGAAAAACAGTTACTTTAAAAAGGATGGTGGAATTCAGTCACCTTCAATCAGCTTGACTGTCAACACAGCAAGAAAACACTGCGGGTTAGAATTAGGATCTTTCCTTCCTCCCCTTGAATGTGTGAAAAATATTATACCTGTCTTTATTTTCTGTAATAATCTTGTAGTATTTTTATCTAGGCACATGTTAGCACTGCAAGATACATGAAGGGGAGCAGACAATAAAGGCTTTAAATACTATGAATAGTCCTTAGACATTTTCATTAATAACAGTATGGGTGAATTTTCGTTATCTGTAGTTGCCACTCTATTTTTTTCTATTTATTGTGAGGATATTTTAAACAAAATCTACTTGGGATGAGAAGTGAAAACTAAAAAATAAAAGTCTAAAATTTTTAAGGGACAAAGACAATTTGACAGGTGTCTCCATGCTTAACATTATTTGTTTGGGTAAAACAAATGTTAATAAGTCCTCAATTGTCAGTAACTGATAGAATAATAAAAAGAATTTATTAAATATTTTGCATATTAAATTTTGGATAAAAATAAAACATTTTCAGCAATCCATTCATTTTCTGGTCATTCTAATAACATACAAGCTAAGGGCTTGTATATAAAGAGACACAACTGCATAGATATTCAATTAACTTATTTTTAGGAGGAAGGTGAAGTAAATTATTCCTGATCTCCCCTTTCTTTGACTGCTGCCTCTTTTGCCTGATCTCATCCAAAGCCCATTCATTTTTTTGAGGCCTAATTCTCCATACACTTAATCCACAATTATTTGCTTAAATGCTCCAGCATTAATTGAATTCCTACAGCTTTAATAGCTTTGTAGCAGTCATCCTGGAAATTGCTATACATTATTAGTTATTATATTCTCTAGCAATATTTTAATTTTTAGAAATTATGTGGCATTTTTAACCAATTGTATATTCCTAGAAGAGCAGAACCATGTCAAATACTTCTTTGATCTAGCTTCCATTATCTAATGAAGTGCCAAAAACTACTGGACATTAAAGAAATACATTCTGATTAATATAGTAATGATGTAATCTAATCTATTCATTGAGGCAAGAATTTGTAAACAGCAACGTTTCTTTATACGTTGGCTTTATCTAAAACCCATGGTTGAAATGTTTTGCTTAGTTCTTTATTTATTTTTAAAGATTTTTTATTTACTTACTTGACAGACAGAGATCACAAGCAGGCAGAAAGAGAGGAGGAAGCAGGCTCCCTGCAGAACAGAGAGCCCAATGCAGGGCTGGATCCCAGGACCCTGAGATCACGACCCAAGCCGAAGGCAGAGGCTTTAACCCACTGAGCCACCCAGGCGCCCTGCTTAGTTCTTTAATGTAATATTCCCTTTCTTAATATTTTAGCAAATGTCAAACAGTGTTGGAACATTTTTCTCAGCATTATAATATACAAAAGGTTACCATATAAGTGAGATAACATACTTAATAAAGAACAAGTTTTGTTTTGATAAACAAGTTAAATAATAACAAAAAACAACTAAGTATGAGACCACAAATAAAGCCTGGATAAATTTTAAAGATTTAACTTTTATAGACTCTGTTCTCTGACAATTACACAATATAATTAGAAATCAATAGGCAAAGGATTGCCAGGTTTTAGTAATGTAGGTTTGGGGGTTTTGTTTGCTTGTTTGCTTAGTTTGTTTGTTTGATTTTTCCAATAATCTTACTAAAACCAACTAAAAATAATGGATAAAATAAAAGAATAATCTTCATAAAGGCAGCACAAATCTGATGAAATATTAAGGAGTTCTCAAATTATAAACTAAAAGAAAGTAAAAACAAGAGAAAGAATGAAGCTCCTAATTTTCGTGCATTGATTTTATATCCTGCTACTTTACTGAATTCCTGTATAAGTTTCAGCAGTTTTGGAGTGGAGTCTTTCAGGTTTTCCACATAATGTATCACATCATCTGCAAAGAGTGAGAGTTTGACTTTCTTGCCAATTCAGATGCCTTTTATTTCTTCTTGTTGTCTGATTGATGAGGCTAGGACTTCTAGTACTGTGTTGAATAGCAGTGGTGATAGTAGATATCCCTGACGTGTTCCTCACCTTAAGGGAAAAGCTCTCAGTTTTTCCCATTGAGAATGATATTCACTGTGGGCTTTCCATAGATGGCTTTTATGAGATTGAGGTATATACCCTCAATCCCTACACTGTGAAGAGTTTAACCCATTCTGCCATAAGGCATTTGCTGTGGTTAAACCTAGCTGTGGCTTAGAAGGACTTCACAAAGCCTAGGGTCACTCAAGGTGAGGACTTTGATTAGAAAGCCTAACACATTAGTTTGTAAGAGTAAAGGCTACACTGTCATAGTAAGATGAACCTAAAGTAAACCCTTTATCTCTTTGCAAGGGAGTAGAGAAGAAATCCATCCTTCAGGGCCTATAAATATCTGTAACCCTTAAGGTTTTATAGAGCTCAAATTGTCTCATCAGGATTGTCCCAAAATTATCTCAAGGCCTGAATTTAGTTTAATGTGATCCTGGGATGTTAGTGTCAATGGACACTGAAAAGAAATTAATGTACTTCCTTCTGGAGGGCAGCATCTCTAGTCGGTCCTCTAAGAATGCTCACAAGAAAATGTTTATGATGATAAACTCAAACAGAAAAATAATGAAGTATACAAGATAATTAGGCAACATGTGGAAAATCTAGCAGAAACAACAGAAAGAAACAGAATAAAAGAACAGATAACTTCTCAGCTGCAAATTATTTTTAAAAATAGAGAAACAGGCTTACGCTATTTAAAAAAAAAGAGGACAAGCTTGGTGAGAGCATGTAATAAGAAAACATTTTTAAAAATGCACACATCACTGAAAAAAGAGTTAGAGCTATAGAGGTGAAAAAAAAGAACTGAAATTTAAAGCTCAGTGCATGAGTATGGCAGCAGAAGAGTCATAAAAGAAGACAAAAAATAGTAAAATGGAAATTGGGTGAAAACAATTCTGAAAGTAGCATATAGAGGGAAACAAATGAAAAACACAAGAATGAATTCAAGAGGTATGGATGAAAGAGTAAAAGGGTCTAAAATATATTTGAGTTCCAAGAAATGAGAAAATAAGGAGCAGAAAAGTATTAAAAGAGAAAATAGTTGAGAATATTCAATGATCAAAGTAAAAAAAAAATTCTGTTTGCTAAATAAAAATAAATGCAAACTTTGACATAGTTTAATAAAATCACAAAAAATAAAGGACAGACTTAGAAAATTCTAAAACAGGAAAAAATGGCACCAAAAATGAGATTGATATTGAATTCTCAAGTGCAAAAATGGTACCTATTGAGGTACCATGGAAATATTAATCAAAAGGCAGTTGATATCAGACAAAAATCTTGAAAGAAGATGACTTTGTAACAATATAAAATCTTTAATTTATGAAAATAATATGAGTTTTGAATTTATATACTTTGAAAAAGTCTTAAAATTCATAAAGGAAGAATATACAAATTTGCAAAGAGATTTAGATAATCTGCATGAGAGATTTTAACATATTTCTTAATAATTGACAGAAAAATCAGGCAAAAAAGTTAGTGAGCTTCCCTACAATCGCAATCACACTACTGGGTATTTATCCAAAGTATACAAAAACACTAATTCAAAAGGATACACCCCTATGTTTATTGCAATATTATTTACAATAGCCAAGATATGGAAGCAAATCATTGTCCATCAGCAGATGAATGGATAAAGATGTGGTGTATATATACATACATACATATATGTATATATACATGTACACACACACACACACACACACATACAGTGGAATATTATTTAGCCATAAAAAGAATGAAATCTTGCCATTTGCAGCAATATAGATGGAGCTAGAGAGTATAATAATGCTCAGTGAAGTAAGTCAGAGAAAGACAAATACCATATGATTTCACTCATATGTGGAATTTTTTTAAAAAAGTAAAAAAACAAAACAAAACAAAGCAAAAACAGAGAGAAAGAGAGGCAAACCAAGAAACAGACACTTAACTAGAGACAACAAACCGATGGTTACCAGTGGGAGGTAAGTGGGGAATGGATAAGATAGGAGATAGAGATTAAGGAGCGCACTTGTGATGAGCACGGGGTGTTGTAGGGAAGTGATGAATCACTGTTTTTTACATCTGAAACTAATATAACCTTGTATGTTAACTGTACTGGAATTAAAATAAAAACTTAAAGAAACAAGGACAATGAGCTTATAGAAAATATGAACACATAAAAACCCTCAGACTGGTATACAAACATGAAAAGAAAATTTTTTTCCTAGCACACATATACTATTTACAAAAATTGATTTTATACTGGCCCATATAATAAATTTTTAAAAATTTCAAAGGATTAAAATATCAGGATGTTCTCTCATTATAAAACTATTAAGCAAGAAATAACTAATCAAATAACTAACAAATGTCCTTGGATTAGAAATTTAAAATTTAATTTTAAAAGTATCCACAATTTAACTTTTTAAAAAGAACAAAAATTTGAATAACAAGTTAGAATAATAACAATAAATAAAGCCAAGAAACTACAGCTGCCCTTTGAACAACATGGGTTTGAACTACCCAGGTCTACCTATTTTTTCAATAAATACAAAACAGAACTGGAAATGTATTTTCTATTCCTTATGATTTTCTTAATAACATTTTTTTCTAGCTTACTTTCTTGAAAGAATACAGTATATAAGACAGACAATACAAAATATGTTAATCAACTGTTTATATTATACACAAGGCTTCCAGTCAACAGTAGGCTATTAGTAGTTAACTTCTTGCAGAGTCAAAAGTTACACATGAATTTTCAACTGCACAGGATATTGGCATCCCTAACCTTCATGTTGTTCAAGGGTCAGCTGTAGAATGAAGAAAAGCTGTTTTAAGAGCAAAAAGTAATAAAATAAAAGAAAAACAAATATACTATAGAAAGGATCAATAGGCACAGATTTTATTCTTAGAAATTGTCAAGGAAAAGTTGTCTATCTCTCAAGAAACTAAGTTAGAAAAAAAAAAGGCAAAAGTAAGCAATATTAGTAACAAAAGAGGGGGCATAGCCACAAATATAATATAACAAAAGTGATTGTAAAGGAAATGTTAATATAGTCCAGGAGATTGAATCAGTAATTTTCTTCAAAGAAAACTATAATACAATATATATCCAGCAGTAAGGTCTAGTATTTTCTATCTTACAGAAACTCTTCTGGAGGAGTAAAGAATTAGAAGGGAGAAGAGAGAAGTAGGAATGGCCCAATTAGGACAAAAGTTGTTTGGATTGGATATCAAAATATTTCAGTTTCAAAAAACTCTAGTTCTCTAAACTCAGAAAGTATTAGCTTAAGATTGAGTTTGACATACTCCCTAGTTAATTCTTTCCTTTTCTTATTGATATTAAAAATATTTTTCTTATTAATGATATAATGTTTTACATTAATTATAATAATTACATTATCAACACTATAATATTTTAAGGATATCTACAGGAAGAGGAAAAAAATATAATCAGTTACTTCAAAAAAATTTGCTATCATTTAAAATATCATAGCAGTAGTTAAACATTCTAAATTTCCAAACTCATTAAACTCTTAAAATTATGGGTCATAGTAATCCCTGTAAAAGGGTAAAAAATTATTTGTCTTACAATATTGTTCTATACTTTTAAAAGACAGCTTCCAGAGTCATTGAGAATTTATTTCAAAGCTTCTACAAAATGAACTAAAAGACAGTTCAATGTGATTAAAGATAAAATTTTAAACAAAAAATATCTCTATGTGAATCTATGAATATTGAAACAGCCCAAATTAAGTTATATAATATGATCTCTGAGAAGTTTAAAATGAAAAGGAAAATAACAATTTTCCTGAGTTCTTCATATTTTGGGTATGCAATTTGAGATACAGGATCAGGAGAGAGAAAAACACCCATCCAAAACAGGAAAGAAGTTTTTCCAGGAGGTTACTCAAGGAAAGGGGATGAAGAACAGTGAAGGAAAGAGGGAAAATGATAATACTGCCAGGAAGGCACTTGGAGATTCACATGTGATCCCCTTACTCCAAATATGCAGTAAAGTTCCAGTGAAATTTATGAAATGTTTGATATGATTAATTCTTGTGAAAACTCTTAAAGGAGATAGCATGTCTTGATTGATTTGGGGTATGAAACAGATAGTATTCATGTGTAGGAAATGAAGGAAGAAGGAGTAAAGAGGAACCACATACATACAGACAGACAGACACATTCCCAAAATCATATGGCTATTAGAATCAGCGGAGATCTGGGGGCGCCTGGGTGGCTCAGTGGGTTAAAGCCTCTGCCTTCGGCTCAGGTCATGATCCCAGGGTCCTGGGATCGAGCCCCGCATAGGGCTCTCTGCTTAGCGGGAAGCCTGCTTCTCTTCCTCTCTCTCTCTCTCTCTGCCTACTTGTGATCTCTGTCTGTTAAAATGAATAAAATAAAATCTTTAAAAAAGAAAAAGAATCAGCGGAGATCTGGAATCTTGAGTGAGGTTGTAGGATTTGCACAAGCCATAGAATTGGGGTTGAAGAATTGTTCAAGGCAATTTTACCTAGATCTTATGGGGCAGAGAGACCCCAGCTCACATGTATTTGTAGGGCATGTTCAGGGAATAAGTCTTATCTGCATGCTTGGAGCCTGTAGCCCCTCATGCACATCTTGGTGCCACCAACTATGAAGGTGTTAGACACAAAACATCCCAAACTGGAGCACCCGATGTTTTCTTACTTTTATTCTAAGAGGGGGACATGGTAAAACTTTGAAATACATAGTAAAATTTTGTCTTGAACAGTCCCCAGTCTTTGATTCAGTAACCTCTTCCTTTATGCCAATAGCCAAAGAGACACCTAATTCTCCCAAAGGTGGTCTAAATATTCTAGGATTCTACTTTTTCTAAAGGTGCCTCACATACTTCTTTTCTTTCACCTCTTTACCACTATGACTAAAAGTATAGTTTCAGCCAGGAGGTTAAAGTCTAAATTTTTGAGACTATCTTATTACATTTTCCGTCTATAAATTAGGCTTTTTAAATCACAAATAATAAATGAGAATTTTAAAAGAGGCATTTCAGGGTCCATAATTGAAGGTAAGGGTAAATGATGAAAATAATCCATTTCAGGCCATCAAGGAAGGAAGTCTATGGTTGTGTGTGTGTGTGTGCACACACAGGTTTGAGAACACTCTGTAACCCTCAAAGTAAAATATACATGTCACACTCTTCTCAATCAGGAGAGTTCCAGAATTTTTGGGACAGGAAGGTACACAAATACAATGTATCAATTTCTATTATTCATTCAGATGTAGAAGCAACAAAACCAGCCAAGTCCTTGCCACAAGATCATGTTGGCTTCCCTTTCCTCCCCACTGTGAATCTTGCCCGAGCCCCATCAGATGAATTTGGATACCCACTCTTCTATACCTGCAACATGTAGTGGGGTGCCTTGAGAAATCTTGAGAAATCCTGTTGAACAGAAGCCATTAAAGTTTGAGCCTCTGTCCTTCTTGAAATTCCCCAACAACATTGGACTGGTGCAGACAGCTTTTAGTCATCCTCCTGAACAGGGAGACCAGGTCTCTGAGCTTAATTATCCTCATCATTTTTTTTAAAAGATTTTATTTATTTATTTGAGAGACAGAGCGAGAGAGAGCACGAGAGGGGAGAAGGTCAGAGGGAGAAGCAGACTCCCCATGGAGCTGAGAGCCCGATGCGGGACTCCATGCCAGGATTGCAAGATCATGACCTAAGCCAAAGGCAGTCGCCCAACCAACTGAGCCACCCAGGCGCCCCAATTATCCTCATCATTAAAGCAGGTGAGATCAGGGTAGATGAGTAAAGAGGGAGTGAGGGCCTGGAGGGAGAGAGCCACTCTGAGCCAAAAGGAAGGCTGTGTATTTACTTCTAGTTGCAAGCAGCCCGGCAGTGACTTATGACAACCAAACAAACTTCTGTTTTCAGTTCATCCAAATCCTTATATAGGGTAGCAAGGTCATTATTGCTGACACTATCAATTTTGAGACTCTTATCTCAGCAGTCACATTGCTTTCTGCCTGGGCCCAGGAGGATTGTTTGATTCAGGCTTGACTTGCATAGTGGCAACCTTTTTTCAGGAGTCCATCTTAATCCGTGGCATCTGCTGTCATTACAAGAGTAATATCTCTTGTTTTCACTCTGTAGGAAGAGTGACTTTTGTTATCTTTCCCTTCACATAAAAGTTCTTTTATCCCAAGGAAGTCAAGCTTTGCGACGGTCACATGATTTCTTTTGTTTTTCTTGCACCATTTGGCCATTCTATCTCTGTCGCTCTTAGTCACTAACCTTAAATTTGGGCTATCTCTACTCTAGGACATTTTCTAGGGTATCAAGCCTGATTGAGTTAGTTTATCTATATTCCTTTGTGTCAGTTTCTTATTTCCTAGTCACCTTCAAAAGCCTTATAAACCTAATCCAGGTAGTAAGGGCCAAACACTAGCCAGTGCCTCATCTATGATTTCCTGTGGGAGTTTAGTTCTCTCATGAATTCTCCCTGAGAGTGCCAAATCTCCCTTACAGCAGCTAGGACCTACTGCAATAAATAAATTAATTAATTAATTTAAAGTTGGCATGACAGGCTACAGGAAGTGCTGAGCTATAAGATGGCTCAGCTATTACCACTCCTCTCAACAAATCTTATGTGCCTCCTCCCCAACCCCCCAAGCAAATCAGCAAAGATTCCAATGATTTTCTAGGTTTCTGCAACAGAGGTCATGAATATCTCTTGTCTCACCTGGGTGGTGCACATCTCTGTAACTGTGTTCTTAAGGGGTTAGAAAAACTTGCTCTCCCCCAACCCTCAAGTAATTCTTGGTATCAGTTGTTATAATTGGGTAGATCTGAGGCTGTCAGTTTGTTAAGGAAGTCCTTTCCCACCACTCCCCCAGCCTAGGAGACAGTTAGCAAGACCCAGACAGTATTTGGACATCTGTATTTGAACATCCTTCCTGGTACTCATCCTTCAACCATCTCCCAATTCCTACTCATCAACAAGCAACAAAGTATGGGAGCGTTTATTGCCCGTATAACTTTGTCAACACATCACTACTGATTCCCATAGATTTTACTCAAATCCTGTTAATTAACAAGATCGTCCTCATTCCTATCCTGGAAAGCCATGACTCTGTAAGCCTATCACCTATGTTATCAAAAATCAATAACAAAACTCTGAAAGTTCAGACTTAACCTGCCAAACTTCATGGCTGCTGGCATATAACACATGACTTAGGGGCCAAAGGTAATGGTTGGTTTATTGCAACAGCAGTCATAAGCATCAGCATTTGTATCATTTTCCTGAGCCCCAGTTTTTACAAGGGGGCATACATTGGGCCATATGGTCTCTGACTTGTATTATAGGAGAGGAATATTTTATACTGCACAGTGAGCATGCCTGCCCTTTCCTCCAGAGGGGGTCAACCATCTCAATCTTCCAGGGCTGTAAACAAAACTACTACTTGCTTTAGAAATTAACTCTACCATCCAAGCCTATTCTCTATAAAACTATTCTTTAAAAGCTAGTCTAGAATAAAGGGCAGTCAATACCCCTACTAGCAAAATATACAGAAGTAAAAGAAACCCATGGAGATTTGTCTCCCGAGCCAAATAAGGAAATTTTAGGAATAAATTGGTTTGTCTAGTTAATTTTTATACCCAGAAAGCTATTTGACCATACTCTTTTTGTTGGGATTATTTGGCAGTACACTGAATCACATGCACACAAATATAACATGCAAGGTGCAAGGACATTTTTTTCACCTTGTTTTCAAAAAACAAAACAAAACAAAACAAAACAAACAAACAAACAAAAACCTTGAAGCCACTTTTGGACTTGAGATTCTCCAAGAGCAGATAAATAGTACACTTTATCTACATCAGATATTCAAAAGGGAAAGGAAGAGGACATGTGAGAATGGTATAATGAAGTAACTGCAAGTACAAACATAAAATGACACAGAGACAAGAATGCTGAGAGAAAATGAACACTGGATCAGATCAGCACAATAGAGTGAGAAGCAGAAATACACAGAGCAAGACTACATCTTGGCTTTGCAGCTAAAGGAGATTTTGGCAGGATTAGATTTATCACTCTGAATTGCTCCTGTCTTTTGAAAATAAATATTGAAGATGGTTCTATAATATTGAATGATATCAGGGAGGTAAAACAAATTTTGAAAAAGTAGAGATAGCTCAGTTTTAAGTTTAGGAAGTAAGAGAGGTAGCATTAAAATAATACAAGAAAAACAAAGGAAAGCAGGTGATGTTCTGAGGCTACTTTTCTTTGGGAAAAGAACACTTATGTGAAAGATGGGGGGAGGGATCTCCCTCCCTACTACTGAAGATTTAAAAAACTAAATAAGTCATTTTATGTGACTTAAATTAACCTAATGAAGAGACTCCTTCTTAAAATCTGTGTGAATTTAGATTAACCTGATTGAGAAAAGTACTAAGCCCATCACTCTACTTGTGTCCTAATCTCCATACCAGAGTTCTGAGTAATGTGAAGTCAGAAAAGGAGAGAGACAGAACTGGAAGAAAGAGGAGGAAGGAGGAAGGAAATAAAGAAGACAGAATAAAGAACTAAAAGAAACACACACACGCACGCACACACACACACACACACACAAAAGGAGAGAGACAAGGAGATAGAGACCGAGAAAGAGACCTCATTTAGTGCCCAAACGCATAACCTATAATGATACTTCAGTTAATGATATTAGACCAAAAAAACTGTAAGCTTTAAGACACTAATATATGATCTGCTTGGTTGCTTTTACTACAAAAAAAAAAAAAAAAAAAAAACAGCCTGCAATTTTGTATTAGTGAAATAAAAAGAGAGGCAGGTGAAAAGCCAGGTGTGGTTATACTCGATGCCGACGCCCACTTTCTCCCAGTTGTTTTCTATCCAACCTCAGCACGTACTCCTCAGACCACAGCAGGGAAAAGGCTGGTCGATATTTGTACTGAATACTGTTTTTAGACTTCTTAAAAGATAAATGATTAAAAGGTTGGAATTAAATGAATTACCAAATTCCTTGTCAACAGTTTCCAAACCATATTTGGTATTTTCCAGAATTATAGTAAGATTTATTTAAATGCTTTAGCTTATCTTTTCAAGGACTTTTGGCTTAATAATTTAAAATCAAGATGCTTCATTGTTGCGTCTTCTTTTTGGCTGGAAGATTGTAAAAGTTGTCCTGAAGATCAGTTGATTCCATAAAAATAATTTCAGAAAATAGCTGTTTCATCAGTGTTATTAGAACATTGAAAGATCTATTTGTATAGCTAAAGTTTACTCCAATATTTGTCTTCCCTTTATCTATCTTACAAAAGCAAACAATGTACTCTCAGAAAGACTGGGTTAATATTAGTATCAGAAGCAGTAGGTTGAAAGTTGGATTGTATTACATTTGATATTCCTTTACTGACTACACCTTTGAATTTTGTAGTGCTATCCAAATGACATACAATATAAACTGTTTGACATAAAATCCCTTTAATAACTTGAGAGTCTGTCAGAATTCAGACATTTTGTGTATTGCCTGCTATTCAAGGGAAAATTATTTGCACCATTTTGGTGTATTGATTTGTCTCCTTTGTTGTTTCCTGGAGAGATTCTATTATTGAACTGAAAGAAATATTCAGCAGTCACTTTGCTCTGCCTCTCAGTAAGAAAGAATTGTTTTAATATGATTATAAATTGAAGAGTAGAGTAAAATCTACCATAACTTTCTTGGTCAGCTCACATTCTCTTTGTCAACTGAAACGATCCTCTAAGAATTACAAATAAAGCATCAAACACCTGAGAACTTCACAGTTTCAGGGGCCTACACTTTCTATACTAAAATTTTAATTTCCCTAAAATATTTCATGACAAACTTGATATAAACTCAAATATCGTGCTGTTGCTCCTTCTGAGATGTTCTCCCGCACTAGTCAACCTTGGGTAAATAAGACTGCGAAGGGTGAATCTGAACACACGTCTTTGATCCCATGTGCTGCCCTACCATTGTTCCCCTGAAAACAGAAATAACTATTACTCGTGCTCGTTCAATTAGGCCAAATCCTCTTTACCTGCCCGTGCTTCATAGCAACATCGCCCTTGATTTTCTACCACCCAAAAGCTGAATATTTCAGGCTCTCTACACTAAACTAAAGGTGATAGTTTTAAGATCGTTTCCTTTGTAGCCCACTAGAGGTATCCAACGTTTCTCTTCGCTAATATTCAAACAGCCTAATATGAAAGCAGAAAGAAAGAAGAAATAGAAACGTTCTTTCGAGGGCCGTGAAGGTCTTGTCACTTTTGAAGTAGATTGGTGGGACGTAGGCTACTCTGTCCCTTCATCTTCCTATCAATCTACCGAACAGCGTGGCGGCATCACTTACACACCAGGAAGAAATAAAGTCCCTGAACAACTGCTCGCTCAGTGTGTTATTAGCTCTCCCAATGTCAGTCGAAAGTGTTTTCATCCTTCAGTGTTTTTCCCAGCCTGGCAGAAAAATGGGTAATGGATGATGATGTGGATGACAAAGTGTGTGGACTCTGAAACGGATGAAGAGGAGAGAGAATTTGATAAGAACAGTGCCTCTGAGGCCCCAGCATTATGAAAAAATCTCAAATAAACACACACACACACAAGTGGAGCCCCTTCATTGCTTCTCTGTCATTTCACTCTCTTCTGCCAAACTCGTGCCACTTTCTCTCTTGGCTTATTTATACAGTCATCAAAAATGCAGGCACACAAAGTCTGTTAATGATCAAGAGCATTATCATCTCTCGGGCAAGTCTCTAAGGTGGATTTATAAATCCTCACGTTTTCTATTTCCAATTTTTTTATCCTTTAGATTACTGTGGAAAACTATCACTACTAACAATAATTCCTGTTTGGCACATTAAAAACCAAAGCTGGATAAGAAGCAAGCTAAAGGGCGTCTGGGCGTCTCAGTTGGTTAAGCCTCTGCCTTCGGCTCAGGTCATGATCCCAGGGTCCTGAGATCCAGCTCAGCATCTGGCTCCCAGTCTGCTTCTCCCTCTCCCTCTGCCTGCCACTCTGCCTACTTGTGTTCTCTACCTCTCTGTCAAATAAATAAATAAATAAAATCCTAAAAAAAAAAAAAAAGAACAAGCTAAACTTATGTGCACTAACATTCTGGTATGTTCTCATGATGGGATGGATTGCACATTTGCCCGTTAGTGAGAACAACATAAGCCTTTTGGATGGTGAATTGTGTAACATGACAGGCTGTGGATAGGTGACTATAATAGGAGAAGGTGAGGTTACAGTGTCAGGGGAACAAAAGGTATAGAATATATGCAGTTGAATCATTAAAAAAAAAAAAATCCATCTGTTAGTTGCTCTTGACTCTCTGTGATCCTTTTCCATCCAGGCTTTGCTCCACCTTCTCAGTCCCTACTGTTGTAGTCCTTATAATCTTTGTACTTTTCCCAAATATCACTGCCCTATAGTAAGTATTCAGTATTTTTAATTTAGGAATGAAAGATGCGTCTCCTTGTCTCTGACCTGTACTTACCCATTTTCCTTTGAATCCTTTTCTTGAGCACCTGTGATATATCTGGCCCCATGCAAAGGGGATAGAGGCACAACAGACCCAGGGCCATGTGCTTGGTAATAATACAATGTGGGCCCTAACAGGTGCTCACTCAAGACGCACTTTGCTCATGCGCTCCTTTGGTTTCTACTCAAACAAGTCCCAATGTCTTTCTCAATTTTTCCTGGTTAATGTTTCAAGTCTCAGCTTAAACATCATTTTCTTTTTTTTTAAGGTTTTATTTATTTATTTGACACAGAGAGAGATCACAAGTAGGCAGAGAGGCAGGCAGAGAGAGAGGGGGAAGCAGTCTCCCTGCTGAGCGGAGAGCCCGATGTGGGGCTCGATCCCAGCACCCTGAGACCGTGACATGAGCCGAAGGCAGAGGCTTAACCCACTGAGCCACCCAGGTACTCTTAAACATCATTTTCTGAGAGGACCTCCTTAAACTTCCACAGAAGGTTACATTTGCTTGCTATATGCTCCCATAAATCCTTTTCTGCAGGAGGTTTGTTTTACTAAGAGCTACATTTCCAGTACCTAATACTTGGGCCAGGTATTTGGTGTTGAATATGTATTTGTTGTTTTAATGGAAACCAAGAAACATGAACTGAAAAATGACAAAGGTCATATTGTTTTCATCATAGTTTTATTTTCATGTTTCAAAGTAAGCATCAATCATATTTAGAGCTAAGAAGGACAGATATGTACATAAAAAGGAGGTCAAGGTCCTTCTAAATACAGTATGTTAAACCCTCATTCCCACCCACTCCCATTTTTGGCCCATTAAACAAGTGACCAAACTGCCGAAATTTTAAAGAAGGTTAAAAACTATGGAAATCTATTATATATTTTTCCACTTTTCACTGGAACATGTAAGTGAAAAGTTTCCCAACTGCTGAGACTAAATAAAAATTTTATATGTAATAAAAGTGAGTGAAGTGTATCTTGATTTTACATAAGCTAGACAATTAGCATTGTCCAACCTGAAAGTTGAAAAATTATTGCAAAAGCACCATAAATCACTTGTGCACTGAGCTCCATGTTTAATCCAGGTAACCATCCTGGTCTTCCCTAGCCATCCAACACAAAGCAGATTCCAAACTTTGCTAACTCACTCAACATAATCAAAAGCCAGGTTAATGATCAGAATCTATATACTGATATATGTATATATATCAGCGGCTATAATACTGCTGTGCAACTGAAGTGGGAATTTTGTTCTGGTGGGCATGTTACTGCAAATTATTTCTAATTCTTATTTCAGTTCATTCTGATCCCAACAAGAGTGATGTGTGCTTCCTATCTGGAATAGATTTTCTGTATGTCCCTCCTACCTGCAAAGAAATCTCAGACTCTATTTATAGTCATCTTTCTCTTTAGATCATGCTTCTAGGCAGAATGAGGCAAAAAGGCAAATAAACCCTCTTGTCATTTGTCCAACACAATTGCTAGGATGACAAGTAAGCAGAAGAAATGTTATTTTAATTTTTTACTCTTCTCCTATCTTCTGGGATAAAAAAAAGATTTAGAAAATAAAGCATTAAAAACATAATGAAATGACTCCTATAGTTAATAAGAATAATAAAGTGAGATTAAATCACTTTCATTTTTCTACAAGTCAGATGAAAGCTGTTCGATGCTCGTGTACAGCAACATAAAGTATTACCTATTTTTGGAGCCATAATGTTTTTCATAAGTGACTACTTAACATTTAAACTATGTTGCAGCCCTTTAGCTATATATGATAAGCTAGCATTACTGAGAGAAAGAAAATAATTTCCAATTTTAAATAAATGTTTTGTATGTTATACTCATTTCCCAGGAATATAAAGAAATGCTATTCTGGTTGTAACTGTAAAGAAAAAAGATTAGTTTTCCTATGTGAATCACTAAAATAACCAAATTATTCTGTAATTATAATTTCTCTATGCTTTAGTGCTCATAAATTTTTAATTAAATCAATACTTAAGATAATTTTCTACTAGATAGGTTTCATGGTTTTCAAAAATCTCTGATGAGAATTTTGGTCTAAATAAAATGAAGACATGTGGGAGGTGATGTATGTTCATTTTCAACTAAAATTTTCAGTTCTTTCTCTTGGGGCCTCTTAATTTTTCATATTTGCCAAAGATTTTAGCTGTGACCATCATCTACAACTTAAATACTTTTAAAGATTGTTTTGCTGTTTTTAGTATAAGGTATAGTGAGAAAATTCTATCACCTTTATCAAAACTTTTTCTTAGATGTTTTTTCTGAAAGACCTTGTATTTAATATGGATATTTTAAAGATTTGAAATAAAATGTTTATTTCTGAAAAGAAGAACAGTATAAAAATTCACTATCCACCTACATTTCAATGAATTTATGACTCATTTCCCAGTCAGTAAACAATCTAATAATTAAGATGATTCTTACCTCACAAAAAATAACTAAAATCTTAATCAATGAGGGAAAAAAGCATCCATAGTGATTCAGGAAAAACAAACAAAAACAAAAACAAAAAATACTTCTATGCCTCAAGCAGCAGCATAACTGTATCTCTTGTCTTAAGATGGTGCTTCAAATAAATAAAAGCCAATAAACAAAGGGTTGCAGATTAAAGGGATCCTGACAGAGGGTTGGCATTCTAATGTTTCTGTCCTGCCAAGATCTTTAATCAGAAAAAGACATGGGAGGTCATTTACCTTCTCATACAAAGTCAGGGGCAAGTCTAGCTATAGCATCAGTGGGAAACTTTCACAGAAATGCTACTTGTGCATATCAAATGCAGAGCTGACATTATTTCTATTATCAGAGACTAAGCAAGACCCTGCGATTGCCATATAACTCTAAAATGTTAAAAAAAAAAAAAAGAGCCTTGTTTCATAGTTGCTAGTGTTGGCAAAAATGAAATGTTACTTCCACAGCATAAAATTGACAGTTCTTCTCCTTCTAAAAGTGCAGACTCTTATTAACATTTTGTGTACAAAACGTGCAAAAATTAAGAACGCTTTGAAAATTTATATCTATAGATGGGTGAGTATATAAGTAATTGCAGATTGCACAAACTGCAAAATGGACACTACAGCTTCTGGTAGCCTTTGTTACTTAATGTTACGATGCAGCTACCTCGGAAGTACAGGATTTATACACATTCCCTTTGTCCAGCTTTTTCCATTTCTCTCCCATGTTTTCATCTAGGACGATTATCTTCCCTACACTGAATGGCAGGTGCTGTATTATGGAACACAAACCATTTGAGGGGATGTTGTCTCATTTTCTAATGGAAAACAGAGGAAATGATGATTAATCCTGGGACCAGATTACGGTTTGAGCATAGTTTCGAGATGCTTCTAGCGACAGATTTGGGCCAAGTCTCCAGGGTCATTTTGGTTTTACCCAAAGCTGATTTGAACCCTTTCAAGTGGGGGAACTTTGGTGTTACCCTAGACATGCATCCTCTGTGGCTAAACCATTCATCCAAGAAAAAAAATCCTTTCAAGTCATCATCATATGAGGACAGTTGTTTTCTAAGGATAAAAATGGAAATGAAAACTTAAAAGGTTGGTATTTTCTTAGTGGATACTATATTTAAAAATATGTTTAATCTAATAGTGCAATTTAAAGGAAAATGCTATCATTACAGATGTAAGATAGTAGTCGTTTATTCTTAACTACACGCTAATCTCAAAGAATATAAAGCGAAGTATTTTCAACTACTAAACCTTAATATTACAATCATTTCTTACTAAGCTTTCTTTCCTCTCCTTTGACTCTCTCACGTACTAAAAAGGCCCCATAAGGAGTTGAGAATCCTTTAGGATTATAACACGCCATGAGAAATAGTCTGAACACATATACTTTAGTAAATATGTAGAATCACAAAATGCGACTCTCAAAATTTAAATCTATAAATAAATCACCATTCCTCTCACAGCCAATAGGATAGAAAAAAGAAAAAAAAAGTTTAGTTTCTCCACCAACTTTTCTTTTTCATTACAAGGTCAATAGATGTAGGTGGGAAGCTATTTTGGCTTTTCAGTTTCCTGATTGCTCTAGATATATCAACTATTCACCTTCATGTTAGTGACTTCATTAAATTCTGATTTAGAAGCTAATTTGAAAGAAGCCTGACCTTTGAAATACAGAGGGTGACGAGAGGGCAAAGAAAGGAGGTGGAGAAGATACTGCTGAGCAGATCTCAAATCACATTTATGCTTTAAAAGCTACCTTATGAGCCATTCACCACTCACAATTTAGCTTTTTAATCCAAATTTTAACTTGAAAGTAGCCCCCGCTGACTCAAAAGTGTTATAACATGCAGTGGCCAGGTGGGGGAGAAGTGCAACTCTTTCCCTTTGAAGCTGGGCTGCGCAAGATCAGTAAGAGCTCACAGGTGGCCACACTTCAAAGAGGAGACAAGGGACCTCTGTTTAGGTCCAGGCCCTGTAACAGTTATTTTCGCCCCCAGCAGCTTGGAATTGGCTTTCATGTTGTACTTTCACTTAAGAAAGTAAATGAAGAGCATCGGAGGCAGATCTTGATTAAAAGAATTTTAAAAGAAGCCAACATCTTGAGAGGACCAGCTACCTTTTAAAACCTATTAATGCGATCGCTGGGTAGAAGGAAAGGAAAACCTGCAGGGGAGAGTTTTAAAAGCAATCCATCTGACATTTTAGCAACTAAGCTACATCTCTTCAACCAACTCTTTTGTTCGGGTCAAATTATTCTCAGAGCCTGAGATTTGTCTTTGCCAATAATTTATTTAACGCGGGTTCACAGCAGGAATTCTAATTTATAATAGTAATATTTCACAAACCAACAACATATAGGATAATACCTCTTAAAGAGCCAATAGAGAAATAACATACGCCAAACCGATGAGAGATTAATTTCACTCTTGTTCCAGGCAAAGGGGAGATGAAGAAATAAAGAAATAAATTCAAACTTAGTTGGGTGTACCTTTTTACAAGCTAGTTCAAGGTAGAGTGAGTCTTTCCAACTGCGATCTGGGTATCAGCTTCTGGCTAAGCTCCCTCGCTGCGGGGGCAGTAGCTAGCGCGGGCGGCGCTGGAATTGGCAGGCCAGGCGGGCTGCTCTGAAGGTTATTACTCCAGGGATCATTACACAGCTCTCACCACTTGCCCACGAGGAGTAGCTTCACAGAGGTGGCAGCAGCTGTCCCTCTCCCTGGGACTGCTGGGCAGTTCTACACCACCGCCGACTGGGGGCAGCCTGGAGCCAGGGCCTCCAGATCTTCAGAGAGCTATGGAGATCCAACAAACAGCCTTGCCCACACCGAACACTTTTCGGTAAGGCCTCGCAGATTTTTGGTATTGGGGGTTTATTGAAATGCCTATTACGTCACAGCCACTTCTCCGCATGTGGTTTGCTGTTGTTGTTGTTGTTTTTAATATTTTATTTATTGGGGCGCCTGGGTGGCTCAGTGGATTGAGCCGCTGCCTTGGGCTCAGGTCATGATCTCAGGGTCCTGGGATCGAGCCCCGCATCTGGCTCTCTGCTCGGCGGGGAGCCTGCTTCCTCCTCTCTCTCTGCCTGCCTCTCTGCCTATTTATGAGCTCTCTCTGTCAAATAAATAAATAAATAAAATCTTAAAAAAAAAAGATTTTATTTATTTATTTGACAGAGAGATAGTATAAGTAGGCAGAGCAGCAGAGGGAGAGGGAGAAGTAGACTCCCCACTGAGCAGGGAGCCCGATGCGGGGCTCGATCCCGGAACTCTGGGATCATGACCCGAGCCGAAGGCAGCCACTTAACCGACTGAGCCCCCCAGGCGCCCCTCTCCACATATTTGTATCCATAAGCATGCGGTAGCACAATTCTGGCCCTACCATCCTGAATGGGGCCTCGAAATTCACCCTCAGACCCCAAACACCTCCACCTGAGCAGTAAACCAGTAGATCAAAACAACTTCACTGAAGTCATCATCAAGTGGATTTGAAATCATAACAAACCAACACACAGTGAAATACAATGGTTGTAAGGAAAATGTCCATTTTGTAGCTGGCTCTCTATGCAAGGGAGATGAAGAACATGCCCAAGCTGCTGAGTCTAGGTGGAAAGAACTTTGTGATACTAGTTAAAAAATAGCAATGACCAAATTTTAGCTGTTCAATGTGTTTCTTTACAACCAACACACAAGATTAGAGTTCTTGGGAACATTTATACAGGACATTCACTGAATTTTATATGTGTACATATGTGTATGTATATATATATATATATATACACACACATGCATACACACATACACAAACAATACATTTATACATAAGTGTATGTATACATTTTTGTTTACATACTATATATATTTAAGTGTATCTTATAAATTTCATATATAATATATAGTATATATACTACATATATACATTATTTAAGTATATCTTATATATGTATATATCTCATATATTTCATTTTATGTAAACAGAGACCAAACATCATAGTGTTTCTCTTGTCACAGATGAATAAATCAAGTAAAACCCAATAATTTATATAAATAATAAAGAGCTGGAGGATTATTTATAATCCAGAAAAAAAATCTTTCTCAATCTTGGCCACATCTTGAAATCATCTGGCATGCTTTAAGAATAAAAGATGCCTGGACTCCATCTGGAGATTTTAATTTAATCAGGCTAGAGTGGGCCTGGGCATAGGAATTTGAAGAGCTCCCCAGGTGATTCTCATGTGCGCTGAGAGTGAGATGTGTTCACCTAGAACAGAGCCTCTCAAATCCTAATGTGTGTATAACCACCTGGGGATCTTGTTCAACTGACTGTTCTGATACAATAGGTGTAGTGTCGGGTCTGAGATTCGGCATTTGTTGCATGTTCCCAAGTGATGCCAAGCTGCTGGTCCCCAGACCACTCATTGTGGAACAATAATTTCGTATTTCTTAGCTCAGGAAAGGGCATAGGTTGAAATCATTAAGCCATTCAGGTTGAAACTATTTATACTCCAATCTAAGTAGACACCCATTACCCACCTGCCCCCAAATGCCCCAACTCCATCTGCCACTATTTCTCATCTTTCAGGCTTGTTGCTAAAGGTCATTAAATCTGGTTTCTGGAATAATCTCTGGAAGGCTGTGCTGGGACTTTAAAAATGTAGTCACTAATATAAATTGCATACTGGGATATTTCAAATGAAGAAACTGCTTACTACAGGTAACTAAAACAGCAGTTCTGCATTGTTAAATTTCTTTTGTCGGTATTTTGAGCTTGAGGCTAGCAAGAATGTGAAGTGGGGCCTTTAGCCTGATTGGACCATATTCATGACGCTTATTCAAGAAAAGGATAAGCTGAGTGAAAGAGCCATCTGAACCTAAGGAGAAAACCAGATATCCAGATTGGCAAAGGGCAGGTGGTTCTGTATGCATGGCAGGGGTGTTTCATCAGGACCCACGGTGTACATTTCCAGCGTGGCCTCTGTGGTTCCCAGAGAACCACTGTGCTGACTGTGCAGAGTGCTCTCTGTGGTTCCCAGAGAACCACTGTGCTGACTGTGCAGAGTGCTCTCACCCTGCTATGAAAGTTTCAAGTTCTTTACTCATAGACCTTTTATTGTTCCCCCACCAAGACCTTTTAAATAAACTACAGTATTTGAAAAGTATAAGCAATCACTCCATACACTATCTCTCAAATCTTCCGGTGTTCTCTGACAACACACTATTTAGAAAGACTGTGGGCTTTTGAGGGCGAAAAACTCCAATGTGAGCTCCAATAGAATTTATAAGTCTCTAGACACATTCATATAACATCACTAAGCCTCCCAGTTACTTATTTAGGATCTTTCTATCCTGTAATGCTCTGGCTACCCAGGAGCCTCAGTCTTGGATTCTGCAGATGTAACTTTTTTAATTAATAAAGCTACTGTTATCCAGGCTCAAACAATGCACTGGAATAATTAGAATTAGGAAAGCTTTCAACACCCACCGCAAATCAACATATGATATAAACACGTAACCCTTTCATGGAAGGATAATCAGTAGACTAATGGTTCTTTGATTTTAGGTATCTCTTCCTTCCCGCCATTTGGCCTTACCTTGGCCAAACTTAATCGTCCTGAACCAGTCTTCCTTACTCTGAATCCTGGAGATAAGAACTGAAATTTATTCCTTCCCAAGAGCTCTCAAGGAATCTTATGCAAATTGACTCACCTGCTCCCTAGATCTGAATTTTAAAAAATCAAGATAATATTGCTGAGACACACAAAGAAACAAATTTGTTATGTCCTGACCCTAGGCATGACCTTACTTGGTGTTCTTCTATCATTTAGTCAGTCAATTATTTACCATGTGGTAGACAGCCTTCCAGAAACTGAGGAACTAGAAATTTAAAAATATGGACAAAACCCTTGTCCCTGAACTGCAGATTCTTTAGGTTAGGGGGCAAAAATCTACCATATCAAGAATACTCTATATTTTATTGCAGATTTACCATTTATCAAGTATGTTTAAGGCCTTTTATAGATTTATCTACTTACTTCTTCAAATAGTCACTTGAGACATATGGAGGAGAGCAAACTTTAGCAGACATCAGATTCACCTGCAGAGCTTGTGAAACTATAGCTCTCTGTACCTAAACCCCCAGAGTTTCTGATTCAGTAGCAAAGAAAGCAGAATTTTCATCTCTTAGGGATGCCTGGGTGGCTTAGTCATTAAGGTCTGCCTTCTGCTCAGGTCTTTATCCCAGAGTCCTGAGATGGAGCCTGCACTGGGGCTCTGGCTGGGTTCCCTGACTCCCTGCTTAGCGGGGAGTCTGCTTCTCCCTCTCCCTCTTCCCCTTCCCCCACTTGTTTTCTCTCTCTCTCTCTCTCTCTCTGTCTAAAATAAATAAATAAAATCCTTTTTAAAAGACCCTTAGGTGATGTTGAGACTGCTAGTCTGGGCACTACTCTCAGAATTACTGGATTAGAGAACATTTATTCAACAAATAAATAGAGCCAACATTAATGATTGCCCAGTGAATGGAAAGTACTGTTTTCTTTTTTTTAAGATTTATTTATTTATTTGTTTGTTTGAGAGAGATCACAAGTAGGCAGAGAGGCAGGCAGAGAGAGAGAGGAGGAGGCAGGCTTGCCGCTAAGCAGAGAGCCCAATATGGGGCTCGATCCCAGGACCATGGGATCATGACCTGAGCTGAAGGCAGAGGCTTTAACCCACTGAGCCACCCAGGCGCCCCGAAAGTACTGTTTTAAACATTTTATGTGAATTATCTCATCTAGTTCTTAAGACAATCCTACGAGATAGAAATCATTTTACCAGCTCAATTTCACAGATGAGGAGGCTGAGGAATAAGCTAATGAGTTTCCCAAAGTCACATGGTTAGCAAATCTGTAATTCTGTTGGAGTATAAACTCAGCACAAGCTCTACACTCTTCCCTCTGTGCAAATATTTGGGAACAATTATAGTTCTAAATTCAAATGGGTTAAGGTGGGAATCAAAAGAGACAGTATTTGTGGAACTCCTGGCATAGTATCAGGTATGTGTTAAATGCTCAATAAATCTTCCCCATATTATGATTTTTTATCCTTTATGGACATAATTATTTTAAACAGCTGTGTGAAGCTATAATAGACATACAACCAACTGCATTCATTTAAAGTGTACAACTCAAAAAGTTTCGATCTATGTACTCATAGAATCATTATGAGTAAATATGTATGTACATAAATACAAAACAAAACAAACCCATAATCCCAAACCACTATTGATTAGTAGATGAGAAGGCTTTCTCAACACAGTGAGGCAATATTGAACATGACTTTTCATTCTGCAATATACAATGAATATAACAGATAAAAATATGTATTATAGAAATTCACAATATTGAAACCTATAGCTGTGATGAAAATCCTCTCAGACTATGAAGATTTGCTTCTTATATGATTTAGGAAGAAAAACTTCAGGTTTTTTATTTAAACTATGGTCTCAATAAAGACACCACTGAGGGAGAGTGTTGTCCAAAGTTGATAAGAGAATAAAAAGTGTAAGCACAGCAGAATGTTGAAAGAGTGTGATTAACCTCAGGCTTAGGAAGAGACTCTCAGAAGGACCATTGTGCAGATTTCTTTCAGGGTAAGTCTCCTGAACAGGTACTCGTCTAAACCACTGTCATATCCTTTAGGGATTCACAGCAATTAAATAGTACATTTTATTCTACATTATAGTGGGAAGCTATAGCATAATAGAACAGAGCTATAGCAAGCAACACAGGCAAACTATGGCTCTTGTAAAACAAAATCTAAATAAAAGAGAGCCACAAACATATAAATTATCATCATAACACTGAACAATTTTCATAAAAATAAAAATGCCTCATGTTTGCTCATTCTTTTCAATCTTCCTAAAGAGGGATTGTACAAGTCTTTGAGAAAGGTAGAAATATTCACTTTGATTTCCATTAAAATGTCACCTCAGTCATCTTCTGTCACTTTAGCATCGTTTCTCTGCCATCTAGTCTCTTTTAAATAATTGAGTAAATCAATAGTTTATATGGAATATTTATCATAATTCTTCTTCCTGCAAATAAGTGCCACTAATTAAATTTCTTGAGTGACTTCTAATGTTTAAAGACACTCTTAAATGAACTGGTGAATATATGTGCTTTCTGGAGGCAGAGCGCCTCCTTACACAAAATGACTTAAATCAGGGATGGGACGCCTGGGTGGCTCAGTTGGTTAAGCAGCTGCCTTCGGCTCAGGTCATGATCCCAGCGTCCTGGGATCGAGTCCCACATCGGGCTCCTTGCTCAGCAGTGAGCCTGCTTCTCCCTCTGCCTCTGCCTGCCACTCTGTCTGCCTGTGCTCGCTCCTGCTCTCTCTGACAAATAAATAAATAAAATCTTAAAAAAAAAATGACTTAAATCTTATGTGGTAGAAGATCGGCTCTTGCTCCACATATTCAGTGTTCTAGCCATGAGCAGGAATCATGAAAATTAGTCCATTAGTGTCAGTGGTTGAAAAATAATGTTACTTCTATATATTTGTATGAAGCACTGCATATTATTCAGAAATCTCACCCATAAACTCATTCTTCAAACCTGAGAGAGATTACACACGGTTACTCTTTATTTTCCTTCCCAATTCTATAGCTTAATACAAATGATCAATTCATTACATGGTAGGTTTCATAAAATATATACAATATTTACATTTTCATTCATTTCCCATTACGTGTCTAAGTCTATTTTGTTAACCACTCTAGGGAGCAAAAATGAATGACCTTTCCTCCTCTTCTCTTTATTGCAGGTGTGAGGTTTTCCTTTTATTTCCCCTGGAGATGACTGAAGAGGAGTTTAGGAGACAGTTTAGAATGCTGATTCCTAGGATTGTGGCCTTCGTGCTTCAATTCAATCAGTAAATCAGTGCTTTCCCGTTGAAACAGTGGGCTTCCTTAAAGAAAATAAGTGGGCGTATTCATATGCAGAACTAGGTGGGAACATAATGGAGAGCCTTTTGACAGAGTGTACAGCCATTAGTTGAAATGGCAGCAGAAGCATGAAAGGGTTGAGTACAGAAAGAAAAAGAGAGTAAGTGAGTAGATGAAGTTAGCAAAATTATGAGCTTTATAGCAGGTGCACTGTGGAACACCAAAGCTATCTGCGGGGTGACGCAACATTGCTCTCTTCAGTTGCTCTTGACCTCGATTGCGCTCAATCAATCAACTAGGATGACCAAGACTGGTATTCATCTGTTCCAGACCATCTCCCAAATCCCACTCTTCCCTTTATTTCCTCTAAATGATCTGTGTATAAATCACCCCGTCTCCTCCTCGCTGGTCTCCTTCCTTTCACTCTGGCCCTGAAGTGACCCCCACCTAAGACCATCCCCAAACCTATACACAGGAGCCAGTTATCTTCCCTTACCTGGATCTTCTCGCTCCCCCCTACACTGAACCCGTTCTAGGTTATTAATAGGAACTAGAATAAAATCTGATTTCTTTACCAATCTTTCAATCCCAGTATAATTTGTGCCCATATTCCTCTTTTCATTCACACCCCTCCCCCTTCCCTGTCTCTCAAACTCCAGCCACTCCTGGCCTTTCTTCTATACCTAGAATATAAAAAGCTTGTTTCTACCCTGGGTCTTTTCACTGTTTCACTGTTTCTTCCCTGAGGTATTCTTCATCCTGATTTTTAAATTTCCTGAATGTTCTTCCTTCAGCTTCTCTTATCAGATTTCAGCTTGATATTCACCTTCTTGTGAAGAACTTCCCTGACCCCTTACCTTAATTAGCCCTCTTTTTTCAATCCAACATGTTACCCAATTATATTTCTCTGTGTAATACTCACCAATAAAATATGTCTTCCTCTTCCCTGTTTTTGTTTTCATCAGCTTCCGTTTTTCCACTATGTTCTAAGTTCCACAACAGCAGGAAACTTGGCTGTCTTGTACGCTGTTCTACCTCCAGGCCTAGAATAGTGCCCAACATATACACAGTGCTTACTGACTATTTATTAAATGAATGAAGAGGGCACCCTTGACTTTGTTCTTCACCCCATTAAATTAGGGTTGTCTGTGATCTGCCAGCATTTCTTTTAGTTATCCCTTCTTGAATTTCATCATTTTTAGATAGAGATGCTGGGGTAGGGAAGCTCATTAAGTATTTATAATTTCTAATGTGGCCCATTTTAATTGTCTTAATTTATTTCAATTAGCCTTTATTAAATATAGAAATGTTAAATATATAACATACTTTAAAAACATTCAAATTCATGTATAGTTTGAAAAAGTCCTAACCGAACTGAATAAATGACTAGTCCATGTGCTTGGGAATCATTCTGCCGTTTGCTAAATCATTTTCTTATATGTTTTTCCCTTTGTTAATTTGTGACTGCAGTTTGCCTTACCTCTATACATCTCAGAGTATTTGTTATCTCTTGCATGAAACCTAAAACACTGTGTACTTTATGTGCATTCTTAGCATTATAACTAAATACTACCCTCCTAAAATGTTTCCTTTTATACTTTTCTTGTGGAGATATTGCAGACAAGTCCATTTTGGATAAGACTGTCTGCTTAGAATTCTTCCTATTATGTTTTCAACACCTGACCTTGGAAGTCTGACAAGCTGCAATTTCATCTCCTATCAAGGATATAGTTATACACTGACATATATATAAGTATCTAATGTCTCTCCAAATGCACACCAAATATTTATGGGCTACTGCCAACAGTCTCACCAAATACTGCTACAATCAATCCTTTAAAGGGGAGATTTTGTATATTCAAGGAAACTTGACATCTAAAAGGTCCCAAATTACATACAATATAAATAAGGGCATGGTTATATGGTGAATAGTTCTAAACAGAATAGCTCCAGAATTCTTGCTTGAAAACACCCTCTAAAAGTCATCTAGTTTACCCATCTCACTGCATGGTCTAGGAACCAGCAACCCAAAAAGGAAATCTAGATTTGAAATAGATTTAGGGAAAGTAATAGAACAATATCTAAAAACTAGTTCACTTGATGTTCATCTCCTAAATACAAAAATTATTTAATTGCTCGGCCTATGGTATGTATTCAATAAAAACTTGTTGAGTTACTGTTAAAGGATGATGTTGTCTATTCTAGGTTAAAGCAAATCACAGTACACATCATGTGAAGAAATCTTTGTGTTTATAGCTTTGCATGGTCGACATGCAATTTTATTATTTTTATTTTTTTAAAGATTTTATTTATTGATTTGAGAGAGAGAGAGAGAGAGAGAGAGAGCATGAGGGGGGAGAAGATCAGAGGGAGAAGCAGACTCCCCATTCAGCTGGGAGCCCGATGTGGGACTCCATCCCAGGACTCCAGGATCACGACTGGAGCCAAAGGCAGTCGCCCAACCAACTGAGCCACCCAGGTGCCCGACATGCAATAAAAAAAAATATTACTGACTGAAGCATGCCTAGGTTGTAATCCTAATCTGCCAATGTTATATTTCCAACATGCAGAGACTGTACTTCTAGGTTAGGTCCCCAAAATTGACAGTTAGCAATTCCCTTTTTAAGGGAATTGATCATAGGTGTGCTTGAGGCTTAACTGAACTGACTGATGGTCTATCCCATGTAGCATTCAGGGAAATAATATGCTTGGGTTTAGAGCCATAGCTACTCTCTGGGGAACCTGGCACACTTTGCATCTGTGCCTTTTTGAATCATGGTCAATGCCTTTGCTCATAAAGAACCACCCCATTCTGGTTGGACAATGCCAGATTGTTCTCACTGCTATTGTCTCTCAGCAGGCCAAAGCTATGTAGCATCCTTTAACACAGAGGGATTTGTTGGCATTGTCAGTTCTCCGTATTTATGAAGTATCACATTTGTGGGGATGAAATATAGCCAAATCCATATCATTTCCAGCCTGTCTTTTCCATAACTGTCATTTCCTCGGCTTGAAGTGGGTAATGCTTACTTTCCAAGGAGCATATCTTGCCTTCTTTCAGAGTGGCGTTTGGAAAGGGATTTACGTTCTCACATTAAACAAACTTCTTATTCTAAGGCTATCAAAAATCAGTAGAATCTCAGAAAGAAAAAGACAGAGAAAAGATGCTGAAAAGTCCAGGAACATTTTGGAGTCTTTCAAAACACAACGGGATTGAAAGCTCTTAGACACTAGCAAATATTTATGACATTTGCTATATCTGAGATCAGTTAAAAAATAATACCTACTTTAGTGCATAACTATATCACCAATTCAGTTCTGCAAAATGTTATGCCATTCAGAAACATGCATGGTTTTGTACAACATGTAATTCAAAAATAACCTGCAATGTGGTAGTGGGATTGAATAAAATTATAAGAAATACAATAAAAAAGATGTAAATTCAACAGCCTGGAACAGGAGCATTAAGAGGTCTTAAAACTTTCACCCATTACTAATTCCAGATAGTAAATTCTAAGTAACTAACTGTCACAGAGAAAATCTATCTCTTAAGGTAACATTCCAAGAATGCTAAATCACAATAAATCCATGAACAGTTGTAGGGACAAAACACACAGTAGACAGCTTTCTGTTTTGGGATGATCAGGAGTCAAAAAGTGAAGAAAAGTCAGCTCATAACCATGGGTTTATGAATCAGATGCTATCTACCATTGTTTCAAAATCTTCCATTTGCTTCTTAATAATCAAAACACTGTTAAGAAGGTATAATTACCTGCTTATTAAGATGCAGTATTATTAATACTTAATGGACTGTTTTATTGGCTTCAGACAAAAACAAAACAAAGTATTGTAGGTGTATTTGAAATAAGTCCAGTTCTTCAGTAAAAGAAAGTATGAAGTCATTTTCTGTTATTTCAAAGAAAGAAAATTCCACTTTTTAAGTAGTGTCTTGAAACCTAAATTAAGCTAGAATTAGATTATTTTGGGAGTGATCTCTTCATGATATAGGTGATACTAGGGTACTATTTTATTGTTCTAGCATAATTTTTCTTTGAGATATTCTACTTTTCATTGTACAACATCAGGGTTATCTTATTCAAGGAGAAAAAAAGCTAAAAACATACAGATGATGTAGGACAATAAGAATGCAAACATTATAAGAACATTAATCATGTAAATAGTTCAGCAAATATTATCTGTACCGTTGCAGCCCATTTGTCCTCTTTTGTTGTGTTTTATATCACTGTATTATGATAAACTATGGTTTCACATCATTCATCAGCAATTGGATTATAGCTGTATTGCAATTTGCTTAATTGGTATCAAAGCAAAAATTATGCTGTACTGGACAGGTTGTTAACAGAATGTAACAAAGGGAGAAAAATGTAGTCTCTAGCAAATCTGAACATCACAATATATGCTATCCCTATCAAGGAAAGTGGATTGGTTTTAAATGTCATGATGAATAATTAGGAACTGTGAGCATGATCTGTGATCATTCAGGAAGTATTTTGTTAAAGTACTGTACACTTCTGGCTAAATACTTTGAATTTTTAAATCATGTGTTAAAAAATACTAAAGAAAAGAAATAATCTTGTGCCATCAAAAGCAGAAAGGTAAGTTTTCTTGTCTTTGGAGCAAAAGGGCAATATATATATAAGATATCTAATATAAATATTATAAATATTTATAAATATAATATATTATATTTATATATAATATTTATATATCATATATATTTTATGTAAATATAATTACACATAATAATTTATAAATATATATGTATGCATACATATATATATATATATTTTTTTTTTAACTGAAGCTCTCAAAATGAATGTACTTACCCCAGGATGGACAAGAACTTCATTTTTCATCATCAGAATTCACACTTCTATTCACTTTGAAATGTAATTTGAAAAGCTACTGGCCGATTTAAACATGCCCGTATTCTAGTTAGATTCTTGACCTCTTTTTGCATCAAATAATTATGAAAAGAATTCTTAAAATTCATTAATTGCCCAAAGTCAAAGACTTGCAGAGATCTATTTTATTTAGACAGACAGACAGATACACAAACCTATAACTGCATCTAACTCATGTTCATGCAAACATAAACCCTAAAAACAACTGTCTAAAATCCACTTGAAAATAGAATATCAGGCTTGGAAATTATATAATAGACGTTTTGTACATAAATATAATTATTTGTAATACATGTTACCTGCCTAATTATATTCAAAGGCCTTCTTTTAAAATCAAATGCATCCCTTCATCTTATGTTAATAGCAGAGAATGAAGATGTAGCAGTTAACTTAATGACAATTGAAAATCAACTTGCATTTCAAAAACAGAAATAGAAATTTATAAAATAATATTTCTCATGGAAAAGCAATGTAATTGTTACAGTATATGCCTCATGACATATGCTTTTACATACAAATTCTGCATTAACCTCTATCTGTGTACAAGTAGACAAATTTAAGTATGTGAAGGCAAGAGTAAACACCCCTATTCCTTCAATAAGTAGCAGCTGAGCATTACTAACATGGTTCTTTGCTATTCCGTCTGACAAAATTCAAAAAGGGCATCATAGATTCATTGAACATTGTGGCCAAAAGGGAATTTTGAAATCTTTTAGTACAAACTCATCATGCAGCTCAAAATGTCAATCAAAATATATTTAAATACATTATAGATGAGTATTTTCATCAAGTAGATCATATGATAATATACATACACATTGAGGCAGACATTAGTCATTCTCAATCTTGACTACATATTAGAATAACTTGAGAAGTTTTTAAAAAATACTCGTGCCTGTGCCCTCTATCTCCAGAGAGTTTATTTAATTTGGTGAAGTCTGGTCATCAGTGTGTTTTAAAACCCACCATCAGTGTATTTTCAAAGTACACACTAATGTGCAGCAGCCAGGGTTGAGAACCACTGACCCACATGAATCACACAGGCAGTCACTGTTAGGAGGAGATATCAAAATGCAAATACAAAATGTCAAAACTGAGCAAAGTCTATTTCCAAGGTAAAACAAATTGTTAATATTGCAAACCAGATTCATACATGTAAATTCATATAAATAGTTCTTTCCATGTTTATTAAGTGAATCATTATGCATACATATTTTTTAAATTTTAATTAAGGCTATTTTACATTTCTATGACATTGAAGTTGTTAAAAAGCACTTTACAAACATTAATTGTGCTTCACAATATTTCTATAAGCTACATATTACTATTTCTGTTTTACAAATGGGAAAATGTAGTCATGAAGAGGCTAAACTAATTGCCCACAGTCAAGCAACTAATGAATGTTACAGCTGGGAAAATAATATTCTAATTCTTAATTTCCTTATCTAATAATGTTTTCCATAGGGGTCAGGAAGGACAAAATCTTGCAAAAAAATGTTTTAAATTTGGTGCATTCTTTTTTTGCAAAGCACTCTGTCATTAAATACACATATTTATTATGTAGTTTCTATGGACAGGGTGATATGCCAGACACATGGAACATGATGTAGTACATGACCAAGAACCTCCATTACATGTATTGAAGCAAGAGCTTCATTCCCCGTGTGGAGTCAAGGACTTCGATTCTAAATAGAGGATTAAGAGATTCCATTTGAGGTGAGCACAGACAAAGTGACCAGCCATACAGACAACATATACACTTAGAGCTAAATTTGTGGTAAAGGAAGAATTCTAAGGATTCAGAGGTAATCTTTGGAAAAGTTTGACATCAAACTGATGTAAAGCTGTAAAAAAAACCTCAAGACAAAAATATGTACAAATATTTGGGGATGAACAGTTCCTTCCTTTCTTTTTTTTTTTTTTAAGATTTTATTTGTTTATTTGACAGATAGAGGTCACAAGTAGGCAGAGAGAGGAGGAAGCAGGCTCCCTGCTGAGCAGAGAGCCCAATTCAGAAGCGCTCGATCCCATGACCCTGAGATCATGACCTGAGCCGAAGGCAGAGGCTTAACCCGTTAAGCCACCCAGGCGCCCCTCCTTCCTTTCTTTTTATCTCGGTATCTATGGAGGAGAGTATAGATGATAAAGTTGGGAAATGTGGTAAGGTCGAATGGTGAAGACTTGAATAGCAGTCTAGGAAGTTTGGATATTATCATATAGGCAAAGGGCAAAACATGGATAATTTTTAAGTAGAGAATTTTCAAAGGCAAAGCACAACATAAGAACATTTATCTGAAACAGAATTGTAGGAAAAATTTAAATGGAAGAAACTAGAGGGAAAGACACTAATTAGGAATACAAATTGTTGGGTGAGGTGAACCTGGTCAATAACAACAAATGCGGAAATAGAAAGAAATACATGGATTAGCAAGACCTTTGGGGAAAAAATAAGACACACACACACACACACACACACACACACACAACAAACAAACAAATAACATGGAAAAACCTGGCAAATCACTGACTACAGAAGGAGGTGGAAAACAATTTAAAGGTGATAAAAATCTACCAACATATGCATACCCTACATATCATCTAGCTGGGTCTTAAATATGGTTTGTGATATAGAATTCCCTTTTATACGTGGCAGCCCATCTCATATTACGAAAGCCCTGACTCCCAGAGAGCTTATTTTATTTGGCAAAAATTTCACTCATAACCTTCTCATAACTTTCATCCATTGGTTCTAGGTTTATGCTTATATCACTCTAGTTCACAGATGGAATTATTTTTTCCTTTAAGGGGTCAAACCGTTGAAATTTTAGGCCTTGCCGGCCATATGGTCCCTGTCACAGCTACTCAACTCTGCTGTTGTAGGGAGAAAGCAGCCATAGACAATACACAACATGAATGAATGTGGCTTTGTTCCAATAAAACTTTGTTTACACAAACAGATGGCAGGTCAGGTTCGCCCAAGGGCTATAGTCTGCTGACCCCTGCTGTAGCTCATAACTATGTTTAACATATTTTAAGGCACATTTTGCCCTTCAAACTTCCTACAAAATCCCCTTCTTCAGCTTAAACATTGACTACTCATGATAAGACAGGATTTTGAATCATACGCCCATGCTTCTCAGCAATGTATCTAGGTATTTTTTTAGACTGTGGCTTTCTAGACTTAACAATTTAAAATGGTCAAACACGCAATAGAGTGGGGTTATTGACCCCCCTTTTTTTGGACACAGTATTCTACTAACAAATTCTGTGACTGAATTAACTATTCATGAAAATCCACATTACTCTGTTGACTAATGAATTAGATTAAGACTCCTTTCTGCACTCTGAGGAGATAGGCTGCTTTGAGGCTGCTACCCCGGCTGTCTGTGACTTTCACTTTTGTTAACTGTGTGCTGTGGCAACAAGATCAGTAAAGGCTGCTGTGTGCTTGATGTTCTAGAAAAGCAGATGCAAACTCTCAGTGCCTAATGGACTGGCCCCCTACCGCCAAAAGCCTACTCTCTTCCAGGTTCTAGATGATCCCCCTAGTTCTGGTGATTTTCCTCATTGTTAAGTGAGCTAGAGAAGGTCTGTGGAGTAAGGATAAATGCTCAGAACACATGGGGCTGTGTTCACAATGCCATAGGTAGAGTGGGCATTTGCTGAGCTGAGAGGAGTGGCATTTCCATCCCCTGGAGATGATAAACTTCTTGGATATTTAGCTGAATGATGTCTGCTCTTGAATCTGTAATTTTTGATCTTCATTATACATGCCTTTTTTTTTTTTTTTAACTTGAGGTTGAAAACCATCTGAAGAACTGGTGCTTTCATTACAACCAGCCACTCTTCATCAAGTCAACCTCTGTAATTGTCTTCATAGCTACTTACCACTAGGTGAAACTATCTTTTCTCCCTCTCTCTTTTCTATCTTCTCTCCCTCCTTCCTACACTCCTTTCTTCCTTCCCCCCTCCCTCCTTCCCTCTCTGTTTATTTATTTATTTGTTTGTTTTCTTTCTGGTAGTAAGAATGTATGCTTTCTTCTAAAAGACTTTTTTGACCTAGTAGC
Organism: Taxidea taxus jeffersonii; assembly: GCA_003697995.1. NCBI lineage: Eukaryota > Metazoa > Chordata > Mammalia > Carnivora > Mustelidae > Taxidea > Taxidea taxus. The sequence goes on from ML110893.1 coordinate 81,242, forward strand.
TGCAATGTTCCAGGGAACTGTTTGGTGTAGAGGATCAATGATAAATTCAACCTAGGCTTTATCCTTAAGGATTTAAACTTTGGGGAAACAAGAAAGCTATGAATAAATTTATAATATATAATTATACCAAATGTGCTTGTCCCCTGGGTTTCTTTTTTCCTTTCTTTCTCTCTTTCTTTCTTTCTTTTTTTTTTTTTTTTTTTTGCACAAACTGTGTCATAACTTCTCTACTTTTTGCTAGTAAAACTAACTTCTCATGTCTATTCTAATTATCTGATGCTATGTTACAAACATCCTAACACTTGGATTGGGACAGCATGTATTTTGCTCCTGAAACTGTAATTTGAACAAGCTTTCCTGCCTCTGTCCCTTTAGCTGTCAGTTGGGATGTCTGGAAGACCGGAATCCAATGAAAGTCTGTTCTCTCACAAGTCTGAAGATTGAGTCTGGCTGCTGACTGGAAGATTGGCTGGGGCTGTTGGCCAGAATGCCTAAATGTGGCCTCTCCAGGTAGACTCACCTATCTCATGACACATGACATAAAGGATCATTTCAAAGAGGAGAATCCCAAGATAACTTAGTTGGAACTATGATGCCTTTTCTAACCTAGTCTTATAGTCATGCAGTGCCAATGGTGCCATATTCTATTCATCAAAAGAAAGTGCCTAAGACCAAATGCCCTGTTCCAGGGGAAAGGAAACAGTCTCAAATTTTTTTTTTTTTTTTAATGGGAGGAATGTGGACATATTTTAAAACCACCATAGTCATTGTTCTGTGTGACACAAATTACTCACATTTCTTCAGCATGAAAAATACCTCATCCCTTCCTAAGGTCTCTCAAAGGCTCTACAGCATTGGGCTCACACTTGAAGTCTAGGATTTCACTGCCTTTGTCGGGTTATGGTGACATGAGGCTTCTGTCAAATACCAGTCAAGCACAAGTTTCTAGTCCCAATTTCTGGAAACAGTTCTCAAAAGGTTGTAGTGCTGCCCTCGGGGCTCTTGACTCCACCCTCCAAGTCACCCTTCTTTTGACATGAAACACCGCTGCTGTTTGTAGCTGATTACTTTCCTTAGCCTTCTTACTGTCCATAATAGTTTCAGAACCCAAAGTACTCTTCATGTTGTAATGTCTCTACCTCTTTTGGTTCAAGCTGATACAATTAAAAAAGAAAAAAAAAAAATCTTTAGACGAAAGCTACCCGCCCCTTCAACAAATTTCTTTAAGATGATTCCTGCTCTACTTTAGGTTCCCTGGAACACTGCTGTGAAGACAGTTCTCTCAAGATTCTTAAAGGGCCTTTGGTCTATTTGAAAGGGTCTATACAGCACCCCCTTAAATCTTTCTGAGGTCTTAACAAAGGGATTTACAGTTACATCCTTGGTTTTATCTTTAGAACATGTTTCTCTGTGAGTGCCCTAGATTTGATCTTTGCCTGGAAGCTGTTATTTAATTATAGCATCTTTTGCAATCTGGAGGGTCTGGGAATAAGAAACCATTTTATTTTTGAAACTAGCAAGGCCAGGCCCTTTTATATTTAATTATTTTCTTCTTTCTCTCCCTTTTCTTCCCTCCTTCCTTCCTTTCTCCCTTCCTTCCTCTCTTCCTTCCTCCTTTTCTCCCTTCCTTCCT